>JADRCD010168086.1:0-22447 GCA_019843815.1 Montemys delectorum
AAGACCTCTTCCCGTCCCTCAAACAAGTTTCAGTTTTTCTCTTACAATCTGTAAAAGCTTATCTTTCTGTAGACTTTTTCCCTAGTTCACTCTGGCAATTGGAATTTGAAGTGTACATTGTGTTGTTATAAATGGTAAGTGATGCCCCGCAGCTGAAGTTATTCTCTGATAGCCATACTCAGGTGCATTTAGCTTTACATGGCTAAAATCCAATTTTTAAAGGTTTGTTTTTATTTTTTAACTATGGGTAGGCATGCACGTGTCTGCATGTGGGTATGTGCAGAGTACAAGTGCCCGTGGCAGCCATAAGCATCAGACCCTCCCTAGAACTAGAATTGTGAGCCTACTGACGTGGCTTCTGAGAACAGAACTTGGATCTTCTAGACGAGCAGCAAGTGTTCTTAACTGTTGAGCCATCTCTCCAGCCCTCCTGTCAATATTTAGTGGAAGTCCTGAACACAGTTGTGGTCTGTCTCTTCATTGTTTTTGGTTCTTACTTTTTGATATCAAGGCTTTATTGCATTCAATTACAGTATGTCTGTGAACAATGTCTTAACATTTGTCTTAGAGGAAAAGGAGTACTCTCTGAAGATGTAATGCCTTGCTTCATAAACTAAATGTATTAGTGTGTTTCTCAGAGGTAAGAATAAAATGAGGGCTGGGCAGTGGTGGCGCACGCCTTTAGTCCTAGCACTTGGGAGGCAGAGGCAGGTGAATTTCTGAGTTCGAGGACAGCCTGGTCTACAGAGTGAGTTCCAGGACAGCCAGAGAGAAACCCTGTCTCGGAAAAAAAATAAAATAAAATAAAATGGGATATTCTTCGGGAGTTAAATCGTACCCAATGCAAGTTCCTGTATTAAAAATTATTTCTGAGAGTATTTACATTTATTGTTGTTTAAATTGGTCCCTGAAATCTGAACTATGCTTAAGCAATTGCTTTCTTGTTACAGCAAAAGAATGGAAGTCTTAGTCTGAAAGAAAGAAAAAAGAATGAAACTAAGTTGAACTGGAGGGTTAAAATTGCTACAGATAAAAATCAGTTTCCTTCAACAGTATGAACTAACTAGTACCCCTAGAGCTCCCAGGGACTAAACCACCAACCAAAGAGTACACATGGTGGGACTCGTGGCTCCAGCTCCGTATGTAGCAGAAGATGGCCTAGTCGGTCATCAGTGGGAGGAGAGGCCCTTGGTCCTGTGAAGGTTCTATGCCCCAGTGTAGGGGAATGCCAGGGTCAGGAATCGGGAGAGGATGGGTTGGTGAGCAGGGGGAGGGAGGAGGGAACAGGGTTTTTGTTTTTTGTTTTTTCGGAGGGGAAACCGGGAAAGGAGATATCATTTGAAATGTAAATAAAATATCTAATAAAAAAAAAAAGAATAAAAGGAAAAAAAAACAATTTCCTTCCCATTGCTTGAGTTACTAGTAAAATGAATTATGCAAAATAATAACACTTATTATTAGCTGGGTAGCCAGCCTTCTGACATCCATCTGAGGAAATGCTTGACTTTCTTCTCTTACTATTAAACAGAGTGTTTTTTAATGAATCAGATTATTTGAAATAATCATGTATTGTTTTACTGTATGATATATTTAAACAATAAAGGTACTGTAACTAACCTGTGCTTACTCCCATAATGGGCTACTGTTATGTCTAGTCAAAGATTATATTTTCTTAAATTAGTATTTGATTATATTTACAGGTAAACAGTGTTGACCTCAGAGCTGCAAGTCATGAACAAGCAGCAGCCGCGTTAAAGAATGCAGGCCAAGCCGTCACCATTGTCGCACAGTACCGACCTGAAGGTGATATAGTTTCGTTGCCTGTCACTGTTGCACGGTTTAGTTATTTTTAAAAATGATCTTAAATTCTTCCTTCTGATAATTATTTTTTACCTTTTTATATTCTGCAGCAAGCATTCGTGTAGCCTTGATTGTCCTTGAACTCATTGTGCTCCAAGGATAATCTTGAACTGATCCCCCTACCCCTACCTCTCAGATGCTGGAGTAACAGTTGAATGCCACCATGCCTGTGGGGATCAAGCCACAATTTTTTATTCACGCTAGGCAAGCACTCTGCCAACTGAGCTACATTCGCAACTCTTAATAATGTCTCATTTTCTAATTTTAACTCGTTTTATGTATTATTTTAATTTGTCAATTTAGTATTTGTCCAGTGTAAAGCAATTCATTTTCCAGGTCAGAAGTGTTTTTCATTAGGATTAGACACTTCATCTGCCAATTGTTAAGATTGTACCATTATTTGAATTAATTTTCAAGTTTCTTTTTAATCTGACTTTTAATTTACCACATCTAACTATCTCTTTTACTAACTCATTGATTCAAGAGTAATAAAAATTGTAGGTAAAGATATTAATTCTGCCAAAGAAAATGAAATTATTCAGAATCTTTTCTTTTAAATTAGATTATACTTAATAATAGATTTATACTTTCTAGTAACCCTTATTGTTATTTAAAATAGAAGAATAAAGTTTGTGGTATTCTGTCTTCCTCAACAATAAAGCATCATAACATAATTTGACTAGATTCCTAGGGGAAGAAAGTGATAATGGAAAGCTGGAGGTAACCCACAGTGAGCATGTGTAAAGCTGGGGCAGGCATCAGCACTGCCAGGTCAGTAGTAAAGCCGCAGTGGGGCTTGTGCATTTGAAAACCCAAAAGAGTACATAGAAGCACTCTCTGATGTTCATAAGCAACGTGATGAGGAGGAAAGTGAGGAGCTGAAGGAGCCAAATGAAGTGGTGTGTAAGTTAGCATTAAAAGAAACAATTACTAGCTATTTTATTTACTCTAGTTTTCTTGTCCCAGCAAAGCTCGACCCAGAGTAGTAAGTCATTTAAAAGTATCTAGCCTGGGTATTCATATTATTCATATGAAGGTAGTTAATAAAGAGCAGAGAGTGGCAGCAAAGCTTGGCAACAGGTGGCATATGGCATGAAGTTCAACCTTGGCTTCCCTAACAGGTCACTTTGACAGAACCACGAAGTACAAGTGTAAGAGCAGAGGTAGACATGAATGTGAGCCAGCATACCCAGACACAATACAGTTCAGTGCGCACAGTAGGAAAGTAGAACTAAAAGAGAGAAAAGCAAAAATATTAGAAGGCAGTGTTTTGGGTTGTTTTTGTGGCTTTTTTTTTTTTTTCCTTTCCAAAAGGAAAGGCTTTTCAAGACAGGGTCTCTTTTTAACAGCCCTGGCTGCCCTGGACTGGCTTTGTAGAACAGGCTAACCTCGAGCTCTCAGAGAATCGCCAAGAATGGGAATGTTTTCAAGGAAAGCAAGCTCGTCTATGCAACATTTACGTAGTTAGCAGGTTGTATTACTATATTTACATATGTTGTGTGTGACAGTAATAATAAAAGGATGTCACCAGTTACAGAAAGAGGAGGACATGGGAGGGTTAGAGAAAGGAAAAGGGAAGTGGTGTAATCATATCTTAACTTAATTCTTTTATTTGGAAATCCTTTAGAAAGTAAGTAATGTTTGGGATTTCAATGAGTGCATTCATAAGAGCTTCCTGCTAACAAGAAGCACTGCTGTGATGGGACACAGCACGCACACTTACTTTATGGCTGTTGGCTTCCCTAAGCCTGGCACACGCCCCGTGTAGAACCGGTGCGCTGGCCACTCAGCCGTTTTCTGTTGTCACTGAGTACCCCCAGGGGTTTCCCTTTTCCTTCTCCTTTGCTGCTCATTCTGAATAATATTTTGTGATTTCTAAGCATCTGTTAATATCTTTCAGATCGACCCTTTTTTTTTTTTTTTTTTTTTGAGAGGGGCAGTCTGGTGACGTACTGTTCTGAAGAATACTAAGAGATAGTGCTACTCTAGTCTTAATTTTAAAAAAAAATTTTTGAATAAAAGAGAATTCTTTTTTTGTTTGGTTATTCAAGTAGTATTTAGTATATTTTCCTATTCCAGAATGGTTTCTTTTTTTCTTTTTTTTAAAGATTGATTGATTGATTGATTGATTTATTATAAATGAGTACACTGTAGCTGTCTTCAGACACACCAGAAGAGGGCATCAGATTTCATTATGGGTGGTTGTGAGCCACCATGTGGTTGCTGGGATTTGAACTCTTGACCTTCCGAAGAGCAGTCGGTGCTCTTACCCACTGAGCCATCTCACCAGCCCCAGAATAGTTTCTTTATATGGATTTGTCTTATATATGTTTAGCATTTTCCAAAATTTCCTGAATGCCAAGCTTGTGGACCCTAAAGGGTGTATGGGGTAGGATGGCAGTGAGCATTATCGCTCCTCAATAAGCTAAGCATACACATGCTATTTTCGTTGTTTCAAACAACTTTAGTATGTTATATAAAATAAAACATGATTTAGTCCAACAGTTTCAGAAACGCTGGTGAGCTTTTCTGTGTGACACCCAGGCTGTTCTTTCCTGGTAGCAGCTCTAAGAGTTTGAAGGATTTCTAGAAGGGTGCACACAACCAAAAAGGGGGACAATGTTCTCCCCAGAGAAAATACGAGAAAAAATATACAGAATGGTTAAAGATGGAGATAGGATGACAGGTGTGAACTGCTTGAAATGAAAGACAGTAATCTTTACAAGGTAAATGAAGTTGAAAATTAAAAAGTAACATTGAGAAATGTGTGGAAGCCAGGCAGTGGTGGCGCATACCTTTAATCCCAGCACTTGGGAGGCAGAGGCAGGCAGATTTCTGAGTTCGAAGCCAGCCTGGTCTACAGAGTGAGTTCCAGGACAGCTAGGGCCACACAGAGAAACCCTGTCTCAAAAAACAAAAAAAAAAAAAAAACAAACAAAAAAAAATGACAAAACACATCACACATTTAAGAACTTATTTAAGAACTTATCAGTAGTCACTCTAGCACCCTAATGTTACTAGTATCTGAGACCATTGACTCCTTTTCAGGAAAGCGCTCTCCTGCCTCACTGTAAAATGTGATGTGCTCTTTTTTGCAGAAATTTTCAATTTTCTAAAATGTTGAATGTTTAAAATTGCCCAAGACTTCTCGTAATCAGCCCCTCAAAGTGAAAACTAACAGTGCACTTACAGGAAATGTAATAAATATATTGTTAAATATTGTGGAGCTGTTAGAGCCATAAGAGTTATCAAACCATCATGAAACAATGGTAAATGGAGCTAGTAAGTCACTTTCCTTCAAGAACAGTGTCTGTCTGTGGGGATTTTGCCAACTAATTGTTGAAGATAGGCGTTTGCTAACAGTGAGATTGTGGCCGCATTTAGTTGTGTGTCCCTATAGTTCCAGCACTATGAAGGCAGATTCCCGAGTCAGGAGCTCAGAACTGTCCTTGACATAGTGATTAAGTAAAAGAAAAAAAACTATAAAGATATGCAAATGCTAAAATATTTTTACAACAGAAGTAATGAACTTTGAAAAACCCATCACTTGTTTTTTAGTTAATAGCTAACATAATAAAAGCATGGAACTGTTGGAACTGGGTGACCGTGCCTGCTTGGGGCTACTACTTGGAATGTTGGGGCAAGAAGATAGCAAGTGTGGTCACTGTGGGCTACATAGTGAGTCTGTATTTCAAAACCAAATAAGCAGCCGGGCAGTGGTTCATGCCTCTAATCCCAGCACTTGGGGGGCAGAGACAGGCAGATTTCTGAGTTCGAGGTCAGCCTGGTCCACAGAGTAAGTTCTAGGACAGCCAGGGCTATTGAGAGAAATCCAGTCTCGAAAAATAAAAAAAAATTAAAAAAATAATAAAAATAAAAAAATAAAAAAAAAAACAAATAAGCAACACAGGGATAACCAAAGCCCAGGTGGGGTAGCTCAGTGACATTAAGCACTCGTTATACAAGACACATATTTAGTCCAGAACCCACAGTTGAAGGAGAGGACCTGCCCTGAAAGGTGGCCACCGGCCATCACCTGTCATGACACATGTATACCCATATGCCCTCACAATAGTTAGCAATACTGTAATTTTAAAAATCAGAAGCATAGAGGCATTAGTACTATTAGAAAATGCAAAATGAAATGGTAGATTTAACGCTGCATGTTCCATAACTTCTCTGCACCTCTTACAAAATTATTAGGACAGCGTACAACAAAAATTTACTAACAACCTATAACAAAACTAGGTGGAACTCTTCATAAACCCCAAAATAAACGCTGATGTAAGCAAGCTATAAAGAGCTACCAATCCCTGCGATGTCACCTACAATGTAGGACAGAGCCGTAGGAGAGACGCAGGGTGTAGTGTAATAGCAGTGCAGTGCTTTGTGCAGTCTGCCCACTGAGTGCACTGAGTTTGCAGGCGGCAGACCGCAACAGCCGACAGCAACTCGCTTTCCATGAATAGGGTAAATACATAATAAAATAGGCGATCTCAGCATATTAGGTCAGATCTTTGAACAGTTGTCAGAAACAACAAAAAGAAGCAGCTCCAGTCCAGACGGGTGAGGCCATTACAAAGCCTGCCCAAAATTTTAGGGAAATCTCTCTCTCTCTCTCTCTCTCTCTCTCTCTCTCTCTCTCTCTCTCTCCCTCTCCCCCTCTCCCCCTCCCCCTCTCCCTCTCCCTCTCCCTCTCCCTCTCCCTCTCTCTCTCCCTCTGTGTGTGTGTGTGTGTGTGTGTGTGTGTGTCTGTCTGTCTGTCTGTCTGTCTGTCTGTCTCCCCCTCCCCCTCTCCCTGTGAGTTCCAGGGTAACCTAGGCTATAGGTGACCCTATCTTTAAAACAATTTTTTTCTAGAAACTTAAATTTTAGATAAAAATGAACAAATCAAGTCTGAATCACATGGGAACCCGCTTGGAAACTGAAAATAAGAGTCATAATAATCTCTTCACAAACAAGTACATGCCAGGAAACACACACTTAAAATGATTAACAACTGAAGTTACACTAGTATTTATAGAATAGTCTTGGGATATGCTAACAGACAGTGACTTCATAGAATTAGAAACGTCCTAAAAATAATAAAACACTGTATTTAACTGGGACCGGTGTTTCCTAAGGGGAGTAAGGAAACTGGGGAAATGTTTTTAAATTGAAGCTAGAAATCTTTCTTTTCCTCCTCATTTAAGTCCCACACCCATTAGAAAGAACAGAGCAAAGTCCAGTTCAAGGCTAGGGGACCAAGGAGTGCTATAGTGGTCTGTTGGACTTATTAGCCCACAAGAAGGACTTCCTTTCAGGTTATGACCTAGTTTGAGCAGTAAACATATTCAGTAAAGTAGTAGATACTGTTGAGAACAGATGCTTGGTTGTGTTCAAAAACATACATAAAGTGAATATACATTATTTTTATGAGTTAAGGAGCAAAAAAGCTAATATATGTTCTGTGTTGTTGGGTTAAAACTAGAAAATTTAGTATGAACTCAATTTTCAGTTTCAGTAGATGTAAATTCAGTTATAGATCTAAGAATCTTTGTGTGCATATGTAAATACCTGACATGCCTTCCCCTGATACTGCAGTCACACCCCAGTAGTAATTGAGCACACATACTCATCATCCTAGATCTTGCCTTCTGATCTAGATCTACTTCTCTTCAAAAACTGAGGCTTTTTCAACAGATGGCTGCCTTCCAGATTTAGGCAGAGAAAATACTGTTATTTTATGATACTCTGTGCCGAAAAGTACAGTATGCAAGCAATGATAGAGACGTAGCCAGAAAATCCAGTGGGGAACAAGACAC
The DNA here is from genome assembly GCA_019843815.1 of Montemys delectorum. Lineage (NCBI taxonomy): Eukaryota > Metazoa > Chordata > Mammalia > Rodentia > Muridae > Montemys > Montemys delectorum. The sequence goes on from JADRCD010168086.1 coordinate 7,665, forward strand.
ACAAATTAACAATTTCTGTTTCAAATTACTGATATAATACTAAGTTACTAAGTATAACCTACTAAATAAGTTCGGAGTCCTTACCAGTGTTAGTTAAATGACTAATTAAAAGCTTAATGGGCTAGTGAGATGAGCAAGCCTGATGATCTAAGTTCAGTCCCTAATTCACACGGTGAAAAAAGAGAGCCAGTGTCCGCAAGTTGTCTTTTGATAACTTGGGTCCACACAGGGTCCATGGGATCTGTACACCCCTCCTCAGCATGCCATAAACAACTAGGCTCTTTTTAAGAATTAAGAGATGTCTACATATTTAATAACTTACTTGAAAGAGAGAGAGAACCTGTCAGGTACCCAGCATCAAGTGGTCAAACACAGCAACATTCTGAGACTTAGCAACAAGACAGGTGAAGGTGAAGGTAGGTTGCATGGGGGCGTTATAGCCTCAGTCTGTGTAGACAGGTCAGGAAAAACAAAATTGGAAGATACTTTTCGTCATCAAAGAAAGATACTGTTGTGAGTCACAGCTTTTGACCAGGTCACAGTTCCAGGGGATTTAGTAGTCTTTAACATTACGATATGGGTTAAAATAGCCATTGTCAAAAAAAAATGTTTTTAATGTTTTTTAAAATTTTATGAATGCTACTTCTGATTGCCTTTTTTGTCATTTCAGCAATTTAAAAATTACAAAATAGTTATTTACTCTTATTGGCTGGTTCGAATTTTTTTCCATTGTTATTAACTCTGCATAAGTTCTATATTTGAAAGTGTAAGATTAGCTGATTTTTCTTAAGAAAGTTTCATCCATCAAAGCATCTGACATTAATTATTGTAAATTTCATTTTTAATTAAAAACTAGAATAACTCCTACCTTTCAACTTTACATCTAAATGAAAATATAATATAAAATTGCTAATGTTATTTGACTCATAGAGTTGTCTTAAATGTGATTTGAACAGCATTCTCTACCAGCCAGTTCTAATTTTCATTAGTTAGAAGCTTATTACTGTGTTAAGCTTGTAGCCTACTAGGACAATTTTAAGACATTTTATATAGTTTATGTTTTATCTTTAAAAACTTGTTTTTAGGAATATTTAATTTCTTTTTTCCCCCATCAGAGTACAGTCGTTTTGAAGCTAAAATCCATGACTTACGGGAGCAGATGATGAACAGCAGCGTTAGTTCAGGGTCGGGCTCTCTTCGAACCAGCCAGAAGCGGTCCCTCTATGTCAGGTAAGCTTCGCTTAGGACTGTAGTATCATCTAATTGTGTAACAACGTCCTGTTTGTCTGTTTTCTGTGACTGACTTGGATTTACTATAGAAAAGTTCAGTGCAAACCAATAAAAACATTTCCATGAGTGATTTTCTGACATTATACTCTCAAGAGTTGGAATATTTTAACTTTAATAACATAAATGATGTGACCTTTTAAATTAATAATGGTATAAAAAAGACAAAATAAATGTGGACTATCAAGGGTAATTTAGGTTGATGTTTTAATAGTGACTACATGAGTCACTACTCATATAGATTGTGTTTCCCTGTATATACTCCTACACATATAAAGTGTTGAGTAGTGTGGAAAAATTTTACCTTAATTTTCAGTTTTCAGATTAAGATAAAAGAATAACTATTTAGTATTTCAGTCTGATTGCCAAAGTTGTCTGAGTTTGTTTGCTGGGAGTGCTTGGCATTACAGTATTTCCCCCTTGTACTAAGTCAGAAACAAGGCCCTGTGCATGCCGGGCAAGTGCGCCTCAGCCCAGCCTTTTCTTGGACTTTAAGAGAGTGTATTTGGACTTAAGAATTAAGTTTAAAATTTATATGTTAATTAGCTAATTTCTTTTTAACAAATTTTGAAAGATTTTACATTTACTGCTATAAATTAATACAATATCTTTTAAAAATAACTTGGCAATTTGTACTTAATTTTCATTGTTAATGACTTTCAAACTAATATTATTTCTACATTTGCAAACAAGTGGAAGAAGTAATTAGCTGGCAGAGTAATCACTGTATTGATACCAAATTATATACTTGGATAGCTAGCTAGTTATTCTATGGATGGGAGGGTTTTTCTAAATATCTAATCAGATAATAATGTTTACATTTTTTTTTTAGAATACCTATATAATTTCTCATTTACAAATCTAATATAGTTTGATGTTATAATTAATGAAATTTGGGATGCCAACTTTTTTATTTCTATTCTTCATTGTGTAATAGAGTGTCACTATATTACCAAAGCTCTCCCAGGACTACTACACTCAAACAGTTACACCCTTTACTAACCCTGATGGAATCCTCAGAACAACTCTACAATATGTCAGTGTTAGCCCCATCTAATAGAGAAGAAGCAAAGGGAAGCCAAATAAACCATCAGAGTAAAGCAGAGGGCAGCATAGGGAAGTGCTGGGTCTAAAGCCTCTGTGTCACTGCCCAGTAGAAACAGTGAGTGAGTCACGTGTGTCAGTTCTATTTCCTACATGACATAGTGAGAAAGCACTAATGTAAAGAAGCCAGGCATCCCAGCACCAAGCAGGCTAAGGCAAGAAGACTGAGCTTTGGGCCCATAGCAGTTCATACACATACTCATATTCAATACAGCAATTTTTAATCTCAAATAAGTAACCCAGCATGCAGTCTATCCTAAAACACTGAAAGCACTAAATAATAGACTTGTTTCTATGATAGTGATTTCTGTGATTTCTTTTGTTTGTTTCTGTCTTGTATATAATGTAAAATCAAATATCAAATGTAATAACTTGTCTGTACAAATTATATATACTTCCTACAATCCCGTGAATTTTTAAAATTGATTAATGCCATAATAACAACTTATTATGAACCTTTTTCTTGAGTCTAGAGCCCTTTTTGATTATGACAAGACTAAAGACAGTGGGCTTCCCAGTCAAGGATTGAACTTCAAATTTGGAGATATTCTCCATGTTATCAATGCTTCTGACGACGAGTGGTGGCAAGCCAGACAGGTCACCCCAGATGGTGAGAGTGACGAAGTTGGAGTGATTCCTAGTAAACGCAGGTAAATGGTTTTTCTTACTACTTCAAAGTAGGACATTAATAATTGTTTACTTGATATTTCTTTTACTGTGCTGTGGTAGAAACATTATGTGAAGGTAGCCACATACAGAAAGTCAAGTGTTGTGTTTCACTTATGTGAAATGTACAATATTCTGGAGGTTACTAAAGGTTACAAGAGTAGAAGGTGAAAGAGAAATGGGAGGACTTTGGTAAGGAGGTAAGGTAGTTTCAGTTATAAAAGAAAAATTCCAGAATACTACTAAGATGAGCCGTAGTAACAAGACTGAAGTGTGATGGGCAGTGGTGACACACGCCTTTAAACCCAGCACTTGGGAGGCAGAGGCAGGCAGATTTCTGAGTTCGAGGCCAACCTGGTCTACAGAGTGAGTTCCAGGACAGCCAGGGCTACACAGAGAAACCCTGTCTTAAAAAAAAAACAACAACAACAACAAAAAAACCAAGACTGAAATGTGTACTTGAAATTTGCTAAGAAAGTAGAGCCTAAATTTTTCACCATCAAAAGAATGTTTTAAAAGTAATTGCGTGAGAAGTTATTGATGTGTGTTAATTAGCATGATTTATAGTAATTGTTTTACCTGTGCATATCAATATGTATAACAAACCAAATTATAGGGAGGGGTGTGTGTGTGTGTAGGCTCACATGTGCATGGCACACATGTGGCAGTCTGGGCAGTCTTAGATGTTAGTCCTTGCCTTCCACTTTATCTGCAGCAGGATCTCTTGTTTACCACTGCTTATATCAGGCTAAATAGTCCTGTGAGCTGTCAAAGATCCTCCTGTCTCCACATCATCATAGGTTCACTGCAGGGACTGCAAATATACAGTATCTTTCTTGTTTTATGTTGATTCTGGGGATCTGAGTTGTGCATTAAACATTTTATTCACTAAACCATCTCCTCAGCCTTGTTTTTTGAGATATAGTGTTGCTATGTATCACAGGCTGACTTTGAATTCTCAATACCTTTCTATCTGAACCTTCCAAGTGCCAGGATTGAAGGTATGCATTACTATACTTAAATATACACAATTTTTAAATACTTTGAACCCCATGATTAATGAATTAAAAAGTTAAGAAAGCTGAATAAATGAATGAATAGCTTTTCTTTTTTTTTTCTTTTTTTGTTTTTTTTCGAGACAGGGTTTTTCTTTGTAGCCTTGGCTGTCCTGGAACTCACTCTGTAAACCAGGCTGGCCTCGAACTCAGAAATCCGCCTGCCTCTGCCTCCCAAGTGCTGGGATTATCTTTTCTTGAGTAGTGATTCTGTGCTTTGTTTTCTTTCCATGGTGTGATTTGTTACTATTTAATTCTGTCACATTTAAGTGTAACTAATGGAGTTTCTGGTGAGGTAGCACATACACTCTGTGAGTTCCAAGCAAGTCTAGGCTACATACTGAAACTCTTGTCTCAAACAAACAGAAAAGTAACCAATGATATAAAGAGAAAATACATTGTCACCAAATTATCTTGTAGGGGGCTGGAGAGATGGGTTAGCATTTAAGACCATTGATTGCTCTTCTAGAGGACTAGATTTGATTACCCAGGATGCATGAGGCCTGTGTTCACTACCTAGGGCTGCAAAAATAAAAATAAAAATAAAAAATTTAAAATCAGGAGAAGGGAAAATCTTGTAGTATGCTTCCTGTCTTTTTTTATTTTATTAACTAGACTTATGTCAAGGTAGCCAACAAACGTGGCATCCATGCTTACTGTAGCTGGTTACTTCATTTACCATCAGGTTCATTGATGAGTTGGATTTATACTTCTTCTAATCAAAAAATAACCCCAAATCATATCTGTCTCTCTTATATAGCACAAACAGATATAAATACTTTATTTTACTTGCAGTATTAAGGATTGAACCCTCAGGGCTTTGTGCATGCTGTACAACCATTCTATCACTGAACTACATCTTAAGCCCAAGAACAATATTAAAGGATTGCCAGGATTTGTAATTACTGATTGGAGGGCTATTATACCTGTTGTTAGCTAGAGCTAACTTATACTTAGCAAGATCCATCTGTTGTCTAATCCATGTGTTTGATGGACAAATCTTACCTTAGGAGTGCAGCCTTTGGCATTCTTTCCTGTGTTAGAATATAGTATGCTTTAATTCAGAAACTCCTCTCTGCCTTCTTGATTCAGTAGAAACCTCACATCTTAAATATCAAAGTTGCAGCTCCTAAAAATTCTCCTTTGGGGCCTCATACCCTACAAAGGCTTTACATGTGCCCTCAACCAGTGAGAAGCATGCTTACATGGATGGAAAGAGCAAACACAAGAGTCTTGAACATCTTGAAGTGTCTGTCATCCTCTAGTTCATAAATAGTACTATAGAATATTATGTTTCTACCGAAAATTCAGTAGGAAGACACAACACATTTGCCATTTTATTTATATGTAAGATAGAGTGGTTTTTTTGTTTATACACACTTAAATGAAAGCGCTTTCATTAAACAGTCTTTCCTGTGGAAAACAGAGAGCAGAAAGTGCAGCCTTCAGCTGCTCTGCTCACAGCCTGCTTTCTTTCTCCTTGGCCAAAAGGTGTGAGTAGGTGATGGGGAGGTTCCCTCCCATTATCCTACTGCCACTTGATGTCACCATACCCTTCATCATTTTGTGCCCCCACACACAAAAAAAAAAAAATCTTTAAAATCTTCATATTTACATTGCACTCTTTTGAGCCCAGATAGCACCAATTCCATATGCACATTCTATCTGCTACTCAAAAGCATGACTCTTAGAGGGATCAAGTGACAATCTAGGCTAATGCCCAGCCTTTTTTGCACATTAAAGAAAGGCAAGGCATCCTTCCACAATGCCCTGGTCGGCTCTGGACACAGTTCATAACCACCAGCTTCAGGGAGACGCAGGCAGGCACCTTTACTTTTTTCTTGATTTTAAAATTTATGTTTTCTTAAGTAAAACTGTCTTTTATCCAGAAGCCTGATACCATGAAGAGTTGCAATTCTCATACTTCTTGATTTTATTTCAGGAATAGCATTTATAAATATTATCTATTTACTGAATAAAAGAAGGATTAGAAAAGTCCTGATTGAAGGATTGAATGGTGAATGTTTATTTAATTAATTCTAGGTTAGTAGTACCCTCAGTAAGTACTGGAACAAGTTTAACTCCCATAAACTCCCAAATATTATTCTGGAGTACTAAAGAACATAGGACTTTAATCTATGAGTATTAAGATTCTGTTGCACCCACAGTAAAATATTATCTAGATAGTTTTCATAGGCTGTTCTGCTAGGTTTTCCTGCAATATGCTATCATACTTAAAAGCTAAAATTTAAAGGTTTATAAAAAGTTTAATTTATGTGAAATCACATTGGCATGATTTAGATTGATGTCACTGTATCTAAAGTTTCTGGGGGGGTTTTATTTGCATATTTGAATAGTGCCCCTTTTATTGTTTCTTTGTTTGAGGAAACAGGACTGTAGCCCAACCTAGCTAGAACTCACTCTATCACACAGACTGACCTCAAGTTCACAATAACCCTTCTGCCTCAGCCTCTTGCATATAGGGTTAATGGGAATGAGCCTCCATGCTCAGTATATAGATACAAGAAGATTCAAAATTCAACATTATTTAAAGTCCTTCTGGCATCTGTGAACCTGTTCCCAAAGTTACCTTTCACCTTCAGAGACATAAGGAGGGTTACCTGTTGTTCTCCTTCCAAAACACTTTCCAACTCTGACTTGTAGACTATTATATCTTCATACATATATAGATTGTTGGAATTAAACTTTTTTCCACATGGTTTTATATTTCAGAGCTACAGAAAAGTACAAAAATTTTCAAGATAATATAATATACATCCAAATTGTTGAATTTTGCTACATTTATTTCCTCCCTCAAGCTTTATTTTCATCATATATGTTCTATGCTAAGCTAGTATTTAAAAGAAAAAAAAGAAGGACTCCTAGACTCTGACTAAAGTCAGAAATGATGTCTGACTGTGTTCATTGTGGTTATGGAGCTAGGTGCATGTGAGTGTCTTCTGTGTACTGTGGTCTGGTACTTCTCAAGAGGTCTCTTACTTCACAGTAAGTGGAGTATCATTTATCTGCAAGTTTGAGGAGTTTTAGAATAAGTGGTGTCAATCAAAGCTCTTAATTGTATTGAACTTGAGGTGGCTTGGTCTGATAAGTGCCACACGAGTGTCACACCCACATAAAATGTCAGATTTAGGATAGTACATACCAGGAATTCCAACAGAAAGGACCATCTCTGGAGTGTGCTTAGCCAAATTGGTAAACTGTAGACTTAGTGGGAATCCTGCCTTAAAAAAGTAGGATGGGAGCTGAAGAGATGGCTCAATAGTTAGGAGCAAGTATTGCAGAGGACCCAAGTTTGATCCCAGCATCTAAGTCATGTATGCTTATGACTTTAGTTCCCAGAGGATCTAACGCTTCTATCCTTCCTGGGTACCCACACACTTGTCCATCCTTACACACAGGTATGCATGCATACATACATACATACATACATATATACATAATACATATAATTTATTTTTTAATGGTAGGGAGCAAGTAAGGAAGATATTAACATTGACATTTAACTTCCATGTATACATGTATATACAGAAATTTTTAAGAGAAAAATATAACCAGGAATAATATAGACTTATAAATTCTAGCTACTCAGAAGGCTAAGATAAGGTTTTGAATCAGCATTTTTACATCACTTGGACACATAATAAAACTCCAACTTAAAAACAGAAATAAAAATTCTAGAAATCAGGACTCAGTGCTACAAAATATGTCTAGTATTATAAGGCTTAGCATTCAGTCTCCAGGAACAAAGACAGTAACCTTCTGTACTTTGACAGAGTTGAGAAGAAAGAACGAGCCAGATTAAAAACGGTCAAATTCAATTCTAAAACGAGAGGAGATAAAGGGGTGAGTATATGAAATCTTGTACATTTCCGTCATTTTTATTTTGGCTCTATTGTTAAAATGAGAAGACTTAAAGTAAGAATTAACTATGAACAGCTCATGCCACAGATTAGAATAGGAGTAGTCACTCACTATAAAGTACCTATTCTGCAGCCTTTTCAGATTATGTCATTTGATAGATTCTTAGTAACTTTTGATCAGTATTATTTTTATAGATGATATGAATTTAGCTTGAGTGGTTTGACTAGCCTGTGTTAGTTGAGTTGATGATGCACACTTATAATCCCAAGACATGAGAAGCAGATAGGCAACAAGCATGCTTGTAATAGTTTAATGATTCTTCTATACTATTACTTAGTTCCATTAAATATCACCTGCTGAGCATGGTGGCACACAGCAGTTAGGAGCCAGAGGCAGACAGATTTCTGTGAGCTTCAGGCAGGCCATCCTGCTCTGCATAGAGAATCTCAGGTTATTGAGGGTTAACATAGTAAGACCCCGTCATTAAAGAGGGTTGGGTGTTGGGGGGGGTATTTTTTTAATTTAAGTCATAGTGTAAGTTTACAAGTTGTTACAGGTGAAGCCATGTAGAGAGATCTTTGTTCTGTATCTCCTTCATCCCTTAATACATTTCTTACTAGAATCCAATTTTTGATGTTAAGATCAACACAAAGCTATAATCCGGGAATAAAGAAAGTCAAAAGAAGTTGTATACATAGTAGGAAAATATATCAAGTTTCTTAAGTATTTAGATGTTTGTTTTTCCCATTTAATTTAAAAGTATTTGGATGTGTGAAAATATAACATGCTGATAGATGAGTAAGATAGTACAGGTTTCAGTTATACTATGTACACAATTCCTCATTACCCATAACCTCCTGCAGGGAAATGTTCTTAAGTAAGCCTGAAGAAAGAACTTTTGCACATGCTGCATTGAAATGCTTTTCATAATGTTTATACCTTTGAGTTTGTTTGTTTTTTATTTGAAGCAAATTTTATAAGCTTTTCATTATACTTGAAATAAACACATTTACAGCAAGTGACTGCTGTACACTACCATCACTGGACGTCAGACGTCACCAGGCACTCAGTGTTTACAGCTTTAATATGTTAAGGAAATTAAATCTGCAGAAATTTTATAGAATTCAATTTTTGAAGGTGATAAATTTCTATAAAATTCAGAATCATAATTACATATTATAACCTGAAGCAATATTTAAGTTAAAAAATTTTTATTGAGCCGGGTGGTGGTGGCACACGCCTTTAATCCCAGCACTTGGGAGGGAGGCAGAGGCAGGTGGATTTCTGAGTTCGAGGCCAGCCTGGTCTACAGAGTGAGTTCCTGGACATCCAGGGCTACACAGAGAAACCCTGTCTCGAAAAAAAACCAAAAAAGAAAAAAAAAAATTTTTATTGAAAGAAAACTCCCAAGTAAATACTCAGGATATTAAATAATTTAGTGTTTCCTGTACTTGTTTTATATGTGTATTTAAAAAGAAGTCAATACAGTTAACTATCAGTGAATTAAAAAAAGAGGATGCATGTTTTAACTTTGCTTTCATTCTGTAAGAAGTTAACTTAATTAACGACATTTAAATCTTAGTCTTTGTTTGTTGACTGTAACCAACTTTGTACACAGTCACTGTGTTCTAACACAGCACCAGAAGTATGCATGGTACTGAGTGGGGTAAAAATACGCTTGCCATTGATACAGAACTGCACTTCTTTCTGTAATATTTTCCCTTCCTCCTTTCCTTTCCTTACATGATGATCTGCAAACTTTTTTCAATACTGACCTTTAACATTTCAGTTCCTCATTAACATTTTTAGCACTCATTTGGCTATTTTTGAAATGCTACATTTGGAGATTATATGTCTATGTGTTTAATATACCTATCATGGATTTGTGGCATTGTATCATTTCTTATGATTATTGCAACATGACATTAATGATATTTAAAAATTAAAGAATAATTTTTATTGAAAATACAAAAAAAACTGAAGATTTTTCTTCATATCTCTTCAGTTTTGTGTTTTCCATACACTTTTTTAAATTGTTTGCTTATGCACTTTTAATAAGTTCTTCACCTGGGTGATATTAAACTAGTATAATTAATACATTTCTTAACTAACACACATCTTTCTATCCTGTATTACAGTATCCTTGAAATATCTTGTTTTGGCTAACTGGAAAGATAACAAAAATCAAAACATTTTAAACTACATGTATCTTTGGTTGTGTGCTAGGAAACTGACTCTGACCACTATATATGCAGTAAACAGGGTAAATAACCTTTTTAAAAAAGATAAAAATCAATTTTATTAAAAACCACAAGCTTAAGCCAGTCATTCTCATGCCAAAAAAAAAGAGAGAGAGAGAGAGAGAAAAAAGAAAGATTACCTTTTTTTTTCCTGCTAAAACTTAAATTTTCTCCTTTCCAAAATTTAGACTCAAGCAGGTGTTTTTAATCACATGATGCTACTTGACGGCTTATAAAATAGCTGCTGAGCCAGCCTTTGCAGCCTACTCCTCGGCCGCAGCAGCTTTAGCTTCTGCTCAAGGGTTCTCTTTTTCTCTAGCTCCTCTGACCTTCATGTTCTAAGATAATTTGTCTGGTTTATGAATTTACTCATCTAACTTCACTTATAATGATTCCCTAAGTGTTCGCACCACATGATTATAAACAAGGACACACAATACAGATTGGTGTTCACATACTCCCAGTGATACACAGTAATGCCCATTCCACTGAGTAAAATGCATTCCAAGACTATAGTGGGTGCCTGAAGCCATGGATAGGACAAAATCCATGTGTGCTGCATTTCTCTTTATAGATGCATGTCTGTGACAAATGTAATTTACAAATTAGCACAGGAAATTAATAATAACACAATAATTATAACAATGGAATAGCCATTATTGCTACTCTTGTGCTTTAGTGCATTAAATAAAATGATATTTACTTTAACATAAACACATTGATACCAAGACAGTCAATCTGATAACAAAGATGGCTACCCAGACACTCCTGAGTTAGTAAGGTATACAAAGTAGACACACTGGGCAGAAAAATAATTCACATCCTGGGTAGGTTGGAGCCAGTGTAGAATAATATTTCATTATGATATTCATATCAAGTTTTTTAAAAATAAGCAGCTTAAGATTTGGGAATTGTTCATTTCTGAAGTAGTCTACTGATTGACCAACAGAACCTGAAGCCCTGGGAAGTAAATGGTGGATGGTAAAGGGCTGGCGTAGCATCTTCAGGCACAGTTCACCTTGAAAAATCAAAACAGAATTTCTATATTTGAGGCTAGTGGTGTATGGTGAAGCACTTGCCATCCCAGCACTGCCTTCCAAAAATCTCTTCATATATCCCCACTTCAGAGAATTGGTTTTAATGTCACTGGTGGGTAAGGTCGTTTCCACTAAGTCGAGAACAGAAGACGTGCTTGGGGGCTCTTCCTCTGCAGTAAATGTCATTGTCCTTCATGCCTCACGAACTCCAATCAGTGACTGCACAAATGTCTTTCCATTTGTATGTCACCAAAGTCAGCACTTACTTTTTCTCTTTTAAAAAAAAAAAAATTAAAAGAAGTTCTTTTAATTAGGAATGTCCCCATAATTATTTAGGTTTGCTTTGTTAATATTGGCTATTGTGTTAATTCATTGTAGCCACAAATAAAAGGCATAAAAGAAAAGGTATAATTAGGTGATTAGGACAAAGTAAAATCAAGATTGCTACTTAATACATGAAAGATAATTGAATTCTGAAAATAACATGGTATCACCTGTCTAGTACTGTACCCCAGAAATTTCATAATTTCTGATTATGTATTTAGGAAAATACATAGTCATAGAAATAAATATTGGCTTGGTTTATACTATAATAATAATCTGAATAACCCTTTTTAACATTTTTGTCAAGTAGCATTTATTCTTTAAGATAGAACTGAATGTGCTCTAAAATTTTAATATTTACCATTTACAAAATAATAGAATTATAAAACCTTATACAAAATTAGAAATCCATTTTTCATGTCAACAGTATAAAATTGATGCAAACTGCATGCAGAGTGTGGTCCCAGGAGTCGGCTTCCGTAGCTGCCAGGCTGGGCCTTTGTGCACACAGAAGTAGACACCCCTTTGTTTTGCCCCTCCTTCTCTTCTTCAGCAGTCATTCAATGACAAGCGTAAAAAGAACCTCTTTTCCCGAAAATTTCCCTTCTACAAGAACAAGGACCAGAGTGAACAGGAAACGAGTGATGCTGACCGTAAGTATGTGGATCCATTGGTCAACTGATGATAGACCGTAGAGGGACCTAATGCCCTGCAGTTGGCTGTTACCATAGAGACAGTTTCAAGAGCTGCAACAGGTTACTGATTCTCTTCACCAGGGAAATTTAATACACACATTAATTTGTATGCCAGTCTTAACTTTTCTGGCACCTAGAAATTCTTGAACCGCATCTTATCTGTTTATAACATATAAAAATAAATATAATTCTTTGAAGTAAGGGTTCATATAAGAAGCACTTAACATTTATACATTCAAAGAGTATTTCTGAGGGAAAAAAAATGAAGGTAGCTGATGGATAGATAAAGTACTGCCAGTTTCTGATTCTAGATCATCTGGAATCATTCCATTTTGTCTTGTTTCATCATGAAATGTAGATAGTATAAATTTTACTTGTAAAATATCAAAATGGCCTGAAAATTTGCCTTTCTTTTCTAATTAACCTCTAAGCTTCAGTTTTCATCCTTTGTGTAGATAACATTTAGTTGGTAGATCATTCTAAACTTTGAAAAATCTACAAGTGTGCTTTGTAAGCTGTGTGTACCTGTAATGGTCTTGGAACTGTCTCTTACTGTAGCACCAATTCTATGCATCACTGACAACTATTTTCTTTGATTATCTTTTTATTGCTTGCTCTCTGGGGACTACTCTCTACAGGAGATCCCTGACGACATGGGATCAAAAGGCCTGAGTAAGTGATCAAAATACTCCCAAGTTATTTTTTAGCCTCCTACCTTATTCAGGGGCATTCTGAGGTTCACAGTAGTGCCTTTCTGGCATGAGGAGGTGTGTGCTTTAGATGGCTTTTAGTCTTTCCATGTTTATAGCAAGCTTGGGATTTTAACTTCTATGATACAGTTTTTTTTGTGTGTATGTTTCCAATTTAACATGCCACTTGAGAAACTCAGTTACATTTTGAATTTCATAATTTTTGTGGTAGTTAACTTTTTCTAGAAAACTTTTAAGTAAAGGCTTTTTTAAAGTTTTGGTTTTTGTTTTTTTTTTTTTTTTTTAATAATATCACTTGCCCATCGTACTAGAATATAAACATGTACAGCTTTGGAGTTTTGTGTCTCCTTTTTAAAAACAATTTTAAATCACTATAATTATGTGTTAGAAAACCCTTGCTTTAATGTGAAAGTATAAGGTAGATATCAAGTTCAAGCAGCAGTCTAGGGGAGATGGGATATCCTTTTCAGATTATAAGCAGCAGTATAGAGCACAGTGTAATTAAGAGTTTCTCCCTCAGCCAAGAGGCCGTTTGGATTTGTTGTTCCTGGTTTTGCTGTTCTTAACTTTCAACTAACTGATTAGTCATCGTATAAAGATTAGTAGATTCTGATATGTAGAAGGAATCTAATAAACAATAGAGTAAGAGCCAAGCATGGTGACCCGTGCCTGGAATCCCATCACTGATATTAGAAGTGTGAGGCCAGCCTGGTCTGCCAAGTGAGAGACTGTTTTAAATTTGAGTATTTTCAAATTGCTTAAATATGAAAAGTCATCAAATATCAGTAATTTAGGTGATCTCTACTCATAGAAATAAACATTCAGGCTCAATTTTTTTGTTGAATTATTTATTTCATTTAAATTATTAAGCATTTTGAAAACTTTCTTGTAGTAACTAGTTAACATTTCAAGAATTTTAATCATTAAATATTAATAATAAATACGACAATTTTTATGTAGATACTTTTACTTCGATCTGAAGAGAGTGTATTGATATAGAGACCCTCCACTAGGCAGGCTTTGCTCTGGGCCCACTCTGCTGCTTTTCATGTTTGTTTGTGTTGTGGTAGTTGGGTAGGTAGGGAGATGGAAAGGGTCTGAGAGGAGTTGAAGTAGAGGGAAACGTGATCAAAATATATTGTATACAAATTTTTTAATTAAAAAAGACAATTGGTAGTATCCACAGATTTCCTATCACTGGCAGCAGCTTCTTTTTAATGTTTTACACTTTGGAAAAATTATCAGTGAAAACCTTAAATAACTGGAAAATATCATCCATAGATTACCAGTGCTCTGGGATTTATCTTGAGATTGATATGTTTTAGAGGTTATATGAATCAACTTGAAATTTTTGAATCTCATTGATGCTGCTATATATAATTATGGATCCCATATATTATAGTTATATATGATTATACTTTGCCCTGTGCCTCTGATTAAAAACAGAAACTTTCTTAAGGAAAATTTATGAAAATTAAAGATTATCAGGCAGTGTCACTTGGGGAAAGATTTAATTTTCTACATAGTATATTATAATTCACTGAATTAATGACTAGCTGCTTCATTTCACGGGAATTAAAAGAATTTATTAACTTGGCAACCTAAAGGTCAAGGTTTTATTCAGAAAATACTGAAGAAACAGAACAATACCAGTAGAACGCTAAAAGTGAGTATAAAGAAGGTTATCACATAAAACAAACACATAAAGCATTATTGGCTGTTTGTTATTCTAGAGGAAGTACTGGAAGAAGGGTGCATCAGGACGCTACTTATGACTTCATTA
>JADRCD010168088.1:900-16299 GCA_019843815.1 Montemys delectorum
AGTTAGTTCTCATTTTTACTATGCCCACATTTCATGGGATTCTCAAATGGGTTGCCAAGTTCTTTCACAAAAGGGAGAATTATATTCAGATGTCTCTTCAACGAGCGCCTGTTGAGCAGGACACTGGGGCAGATAGCTTCCAGCTATCATACCTTAGGTTGCTTTAGCCCTGAACATGTTATAATGAAGACATGTGGGAGTCAAGTAATGCGGCTGGACACTCCTTTACAGTGTAAACCACCTCTTGATTCTGAATTTTCCCATCAACCTGGTGGAGATCTTCTCCCAGTTACACTAGGATGGGAGTTCATTCTACCCTAGGCTTCCTTCCCTTACTCATTGCATAAATGGCATGTCCAAATCTCTCTAATGCTGCTCTCCCCATTAAGTCTTCATTAATAAATCTTATTCATTTATAATTCCACATTGGGTTTTCCCTCCCCTTAGCTGACTTCTGCTGCTATTCTTCTACTCAGATAATTTGTCTCCTTTTTCTACAACAAATTACAAATTAAATAAGCGATGACATGAGCTGAAAGTTTAGCTCAGTAGCAGAGCAATTATTGGCCTTGTCCATGGTCAACGATTCAATCTTCTGTACTGCCTGCATCCAAGAGGGAAAAGAAAAGTAAAATAAAATACTATCTTCATTCCTAAACAATTTATCACTTGAAAAGATGGAAGAGAAATGTCACAGATGATTTAGGGTGAATATAGACTAGCTGTGGTTTATGAAGAAAATCTTTCAGAAATTAAAAGGTATTTATATAATCGTATAGAAAAGCATCTTTATTTCTAAAAACTATGCATATGAATACACATACAAGCTTGCACCTGCACACATATATATGAGACTACACACACACATATGCATGAAACTATACAGATACACACATATGAAACTATTACACCCACATATACACAGACACATACAAGCATAATACAAACATTTACACACACAAACATACATACACACATATACAAAATACATACATACACACATATACAAAATACATATACATATTACATATGTGTACATATTAAATGCATGCATTTATGTATATATATATGTATATATGGAATTATCCATCAGTCTCAGCTATGTTAACCATTGACTCTGCAGTTTTACCAGCATGCTTAGGAACCACCCCTAAGTGTTTGGACCAGGTCCTAGCTTGTAGCTTAATCCTCCCTTTCTTTAGCCTCTAAAACAATTTCTTTTCTGAAAGTAGACTTCATCAAGTATAACCCCTTTCTCTCAGGCTACTTCACACTATATCTGGAAAAGCAATCTCACACAGGCCTCCTGTGAGTCTTTAAACAGACAAAATATGTGCTAACCCGGTCTCAAAATGAAGTGCCTGAAGTAATTAACCTAAAAAATATTCTTGAATTCTCTTGGTCTTCCTTTCTAGCCTCCAGAAGGCTTTTGGACTTTCGGCAAACTCCGGAAAACAAAAAGCATTTCTATATTGACATTGATATGAAAAGGGAAATTGATCTCTGATTATATTTAGTGCTTCTTTGACTTGACTCCCCATTGAGCAACGCTGTTCGGACTAAACAAAAGACATCAGTTTTATGGACTGCCTATAACTCTATGTCTTTGTTGAACTATGGAAACGTCTGCCAGTGTGGACCATTGAGATTCAGAGTGCTCAGTGAGGCTTGCCCAGAGCAAGCCAGCCCCACTAAATCATATCTGACAGGCTTTTGTTGAAGAACCTTCTCACAGTGTCTCCTTGGACTAGCCCCAGCATCTCACCCCCACACCATGAAAACAGCTTTGGAGCTGTGTTCCTATTTACACATGTTGGTTTTAGAGGTCCTGCCAGCACTAGCTGACTAAATAGTAACATGGCTGGTGAAGGATTTTAATCTTTGCAAGGACTAGAGATGGAAAGTCGCTTTGGAGTGATGGTTCCACTGTGATTGCTTTGGCTATTTTTTTTGAGGTGTTCAGTGCATGGAGGGAGACAATCGTGGGCATCCTTGCTTTCCAAACATAGACCAAAATGACTCAGAAATGAGATCTGCTGCTGTACTATTTTCCCCATGGCACGCCCATAAATTTCAATGGCTAGAGACCCTCAGTGACTCAAGGCAAAGTACCAGCAATCATTTAAAATATACAACGAAGTGAGAAACTGTCTATTTGAATAATGACATTTTCAACAATTCCGGAAATAATGTCTTACCTCGGCCAAAGATGTATGGAGAGGGTGGGTGGTTGTCATGTGACTCATGTCCTTCTCTTAGGTCCATCCTGAGTAGAGAGTGGGTAGTTGTCATGTGACTCATGTCCTTCTCTTAGTGCCATCGTGTGTGTGTGTGTGTGTGTGTGTGTGTGTGTGTGTGTGAAAGTGAGAGGTTAAACTGAATTTTTTTCTATCACTTTCTACCTTCGTTGTTGGCGTCATCGTTGTCGTCATCATAGTAGTAGTTGTTGTTGTTGACCTTGTTGCTGATGAGATACATTCTCTCATTAAGATTGAAACTCACCAATTAGCTAGACCACCTGGTCAGTGAGTCTCATGATCCCCCGCCCTTCGGCTCCATAGCACTGTAGACAGAGTCACAAACAGTCATCCTGGTTTTTAAAGTTGGTGTCGGCAATCCATCTGAGCTTGGATCCTTATGTTGGGAGGCAAGAGCTTTACCCACGGAGCCTCCTCACTAGACCCGCACTCCTCACTCCTGACAGCTGTTTGCAAAGGAAAACAGCTGCCTGTGTCTTACCCGTTGCCTTTTCGTGTCATGCATGAATAATACTGTCTAGTAATAACCATCTTTGTGTGTGAAGAGCAACCCCACAGCCTACATGGTAAATAGGATCATAGCTCTGGATACTTATATAGTCATTCATCACAAAAACATAACTAAATGCCCAAGAGTGTCAGATTTTATGCACACATATAACTTCCAAATAGTTTAACTTGGTTTTCCTCTTAAAAGAACCATTTAAGAGAAAAAAAAATAATCGAGGAGTGGAAACTATAAACCCTATGATCATAGACCAGTGTGGCCAAGATATTTTAGACAGTTTGTCCAAATCAGTTTGTTCTTGTTGAAGAAAAAAAAAATATTCCACGTTTTAGAAGTTAGAAGGAAATACTGTGAGGTGATTCGTTCTTGGGCAAAAGGGGAAGCCATGAGAATGATCATCTGTAACCATAGTTTAGCATCTAGACCACAACACAGAGTGTTAGAGTTTATCTCCCCTTTAGGTTTTTACTTAATAAATGCTGTAGCTGTTAAAGCTCTACAGAAGCAAGATGTATCTAGAGTATTGTGGTGATTTCTCTTGCCAAGCCAAGAATTGATGTAAAGACTCTCCTACCATTTGAGAACTCCTGAATAGAAAGGTATTAACGATGTCTTCCCATGGGGAAAGGCAAAGTAAATCCTTGAGAAAATTACCTTCATAATTCAGGCAGAGAGATGCAATTATTAACTAAAAAACTGAGCGTTTTAGGTGTGTTCCTGCCTTTTTCATAAATTATCCAGTCTTGCTGTCTCTACCAATTGAGAAACCATGTTTACTTTCTTTTTCACTTCTTGTGGTAATTGCCTATCAAGGGCCAAATTAGGACCATTTCAATGCAATCAAAATCACCGACAAAAATCAGGTCCAAATGCCCTAGTTTGGTATCTAACAGAAAGTGTAAAATCCTGATTTTTACCCTTCTCAATTTTGACATCAAGGAAAGCTCTGAACTTACACTGGAACTACACAGGGCCAGAGCATCACACTTGACCTTCACAGGTTATGACGTCTTTACTGAAACGCTGAAGCAAGCCTAAATTAAAGAGCCACATCAGCTGCCATTTGTGTCTCCCACCTGTCATATTTATGTTGATTCCCTTTGGATTTCTCCGTAATAAGTCACTCTGAAACCACATCCATTCCCTTCCAGCACTACTAATAATTCACAGTTTTACTAACTGAAGGGGAATAACAGCCTTTAAGCAAATTGCTGTTTACTACGTTATTTAATGTAAAGGAATCTGCAGGCCAAATGCTCCCTGCTGCTGGTGTATGTAAAGACAACTCCACTTCACTAGAGTTAGACCTACTCGCTGTGGCTGCTTTCACATTACAAGAAGAGCCCAGAAGCTTCAACTGAAACCAGATGGTCTACACACCAAGAGTGTGTCCTGTCTGACTCAATACAGAAAATGCTAGTCAACTCTTGGCTTAAGGAGACAACATGGGAATGGAGATGGACATTTCACAGGAAACGTCCTTACTATCTATCAACTTTGAAGATCCGTGACTTACAAGTCTTGTTAAAGCTATTGGTGCCTGAGGTGAGAATATGTAGTGTTACACAGATGCACACACACACACACACACACACACACACATACACACACGCATGCACTCACATATACCTACACACACATACATATACATATAAACACAAAGACACACATACTCACACATACATAAATATACACAATCAAACACACAATCACACACATATGCACACATACACTTATACATTCACACAAAAACACATTCACTCACACATACATATACACACACAATCACACACATAGACATGCACACACACACACACACACACATGCACACACATACCAGCTTCTAGTGTTGGCCATCAGTCTCAGCTACATTTCTGCACATTTGCCTGAACATGTGAACATGGACTGAAATTTGGTTACATTCAATCACTTAAAATACCTGACACCCAGCCAGAGTGAGTCCACAGTGATTCTGAAAGCAGAGCCTTGCTTCACAAGTGAGACCAATTGCAGCTGTCATCTGCTGTCAGTTGTGTTTAATTATTAAAATAAAGACAATTGAGTTTGAGCACACAGAACATAGGAATCTCGAAGATCACTGTTACCAAATGACTCTGCCCTGAGAACTAGTGACAGTACATGATTTTGATTGTGCTCCCATCATAGTAAAAATCCTGTCAAACCCTCTTTCAGCAGGAATGCAAAGTACTCCGACATTTGCCTGGGCCTTTGAGTTGATAAACTGGAAGAAAGAAACAAGCATGTCCCTTGCAAACGAGACCCTGGATACATTGTATACATCTAGACCCGCAATACTTTTTCTTTAAGAGACAAAAATTCACCACACCAAAAAGGGGGCATTTTTATAGAGGCAGAATGTTGGAGAGCTGTGTCTGTGTTGAAGAAAAGGGCTTTTGGCTTTCTGGACTCAGCCCAGATGTTCATCTGCATCCTTTCTGATCTGAATATTGGGCTTTCTTGGCACAAGGCATTCTGTCTCAACTGTGTGTTCTTCTTCTGGGTCAAATTCCAGAGACACACAGATGTGGGGAGGCAGGGGCTGTGGGGGGGGGGGAAGGTGGTAGGTGGTGTATGGCAGGGAGAGAGAGGGAGGAAACAGAGAGAGATGGTGAGGTGGAGAAAAGGGGAGAATTCAGGGCTGAATAGGAAGAAACCTGAGCTTCAGTTTATCAGCAGGCCCTCTGCTGGGTACTGTTTATTTCCCTACACTTCCACATGTGCAGAGTTGCTTGACAGATTGGGCAACAAATCTCAAACATGTGACAGGATCCTTTTCTTTCTTTCTTTTTTTACTTCTTCATCTTCAGATTTTATACTTTATGGAAATAAGCTTGTAAAAGTGGAACAAAAGACAAAACACCCGCAAATGCTTTCTCTACTTATTGTTTTGTGTAGATGTTGGGAACCCAAAATCAAAATTCCACTTCCATTGATATGATTTTTAATTAAACTATTTTATTTGCATTTCAAAACTGAGTTCTTCACCCCATTATACCCTCTACCACTGAGAGGGTATTTCCCTACCTGCCCACCTCAGCTACACCTCCTACCATCCCTCTTCCTTGGGCCATCAAGCTTCCTCAGGTTTAAATAATCCTCTCGGACTGAGGCCTTACAACCGAGTCCACTGCTACATATGTGCCTAGGGCTATGAACCAGCCCTCGTAGGTTCCTTGGGTTTTGGCTTAGTCTCTGGGAGCTCTGAAGGGGGTTGGGTTAGTTGACACTGTTGTTCTTCTTGTGAGGTTGCAATCCCCTTCAGCTCCTTTAGTCTTTCCTGTAACTCTTCCATATTGGTCCCGGACTTCAATCCAATGGTTGGCTAAGAGTATCTGCATTTGTCTCAGTCAGTTGTTGGTAGAGCCTCTTTGAGGACAGCCATGCCAGGCTCCTGTCTGCCCCCACAATACAACCTCAGTAATAGTATTAGGATTTGGTGTGCTGTGCATGTGTGGGATGGATCCCAAGTTGGGTCAGTCAATGGATGACTTTTCTTTTAGTCTCTGCTCCATTTTTGTCCCTGTATTTCCTTTAGACAGGAACAATTCTGGGTTAAAAATTTTGAAGATGGGTGGGCTGCCCCATGCCTCAACTGGGGGCCATGTTTAGCTACTGGAGGTAGTCTCTTCCAGTTCCATCTCCCTACTGTTGGGCATTTTGGCTAATGTTATCCTCATTAAGTTCTGGTAGCCTCTCACATCCTAGGTCTCTGGGACGTGCTACATACTTTGATTCATTTGCCCTCTGGGCAAACTCCATTTAAAATAGAATTCTATGTTAATCTTGCTAAGTATAGATCATCTTCTGTGTCCAACAGTCTACAGTATTAAAGATTCATTTACACAATTCTGTTTTGGTATAGTTGCCTTTTAGCAAATATTTAAATTATTCCAAATTCTTTTTCTAGCAAACAAAAATAAAAATCTCTTTCTCACTTTCCTCTCATTTTTATGTCTCTTATCTCCTCAATGTCTAATAGAAATCTGTGATTTGGTACATTAAATTTTATGTCCATTGTGTTTCTATCATGATCTCTTCTATTTTTCATGACAAGCCTTTTAATTTTTTTTTTCTACAAAGGTCCAATTGGAAGCTCAATTGGAAGCTCAATTGGAAGCTCAACGAAGTCTTTATGCTATGATTGCAGGACAAAGACAGCTGTGCTGGCT
This sequence comes from Montemys delectorum, assembly GCA_019843815.1. NCBI lineage: Eukaryota > Metazoa > Chordata > Mammalia > Rodentia > Muridae > Montemys > Montemys delectorum. The sequence continues at coordinate 7,857 of JADRCD010168088.1, forward strand.
AGTTTCCTGTCAACTTGACACGGCTAGAGTTGTCTGAGGAGAGAGAATTACAATTGAGAAAATGTCTCCAAAACATCCTCCTGCAGGCAAGCCTGTAGTGTTTTTTCTTAATTAGCAATTAATGTGGAAGAGCCCTGCCCATTGCGGATGGCGCCATCACTGCGCAGGTGCTCCCGAGAGCTTTAAAGCACAAAAAATATACCATGAGGGACAAGCCAGTAAGCAGCAGTCCAGCGAGGAGTTTGCGTCAGCTCGTGTGGCTCGGGGTTCCAGCTCTGTTGGCACTGTTTCCCTGACTTCCTATAATGAAGAACAATCATATGGAAATGTGAATGATATAAAACCTTTCCTTGCCAGGCTGCTTATTATCATAGTGTTCCATCCTAGCAATAGAGATCCCAAGAGAGACAGAAGTTGTGGGTAATACGCAAATGAGCTTGGTTGCTGTGTTACAATAAAGCTTTATACAGCACTATTCACTGGCCACTCAGCCCTGAGAAGGCCTCCACTCAACTCAGGGAAGATCTTCACTCAAACCATCGAAGGTAGTGAGGCCATAGAAGTCAAGTAGCCCACCGGTGGTGAAAGGAGAGAACTGATGTCACAAGTTGTCCTCCGACTTCCACATGTGCTCTGTATCACACATGCTCCGTTTACCAAACACTAGCCATATAAATGCAATAGATTCTTAAGTTAATCACATACAGCCTAAAGGAAGTGGGATAAAACTGCCAGTAAATTAACATCGTCATCATAAAAATAAACGCGAACCAGACTGGAATACAAGGGAAGGTTTAATTAAAATATGCACAATTTTTACTGTTTATTGTTTGTCACTTAGAATTTTTCGTGTAGTTTTATATGCTCAGATTGCAATATTTCAGCTTAAACTACTCTCCTCGGCTTCCCAATAAAAACACAAATTGAAGGAAAGACATTTGGGATTCATTAATAAGCTCTATCTGCCCACTTGCGCCTTGGTGCCTCCAGCTGTCATGTTGTTTTCCTAACAACTTCCTGAGCGTATTCTCTTTTTCTACAAACCTCAACTCTCATTAAAACAGAGCCATCACAGAGAACTTCTGAATTACAAGAGAATGCTGATGTTTGTCTTTAAAAGGATGAGTCGGATATTACTTAAACAAATTCGAAAGAGAACATGTATTGGCACATGAGTGGTTATCATCACTTTCTGAATGCTTGCAGTCTTTGGATGGAAGCCCAGAAGATACAGGATAGAGGGGTAGTTAACTATAATTATCTGGAGCATTCTATATAAAATGAACTAGTGTTATGTGTTTACCGGAGAGGCAAGCTACAAATCAACAAAAGATGCCAACTTTGAGGACGAAAGTCTCAAGAAGTAAGCTTAGCTCTCTCCTGACTCTTTTGCAGGGTTGATGGATGAATCTATTCAAACATCAAGGACTGCAGAGAGGATTAAATGATACAGATCTGGAGCCTAATTCCAATTCATGTTGGGTTAACTTAAGCCCACTAAGTAGCCATCTTTTGCCCACCACTGGACCAAGATTACTCACCTGGCTTCAGCACTCTCTCTCTCTTTCTCTCTCTCTCTCTCTCTCTCTCTCTCTCTCTCTCTCTCTCTCTCTCTCTCTCTCTGTGTGTGTGTATGTGTGATATATATTTTTAATTTTATTATTTCTATTTCTTTACAATCCAGTCGTTGCCTCTCCCATGGTCCACTCTCTCATACTTCCTCATCCCATTCCTCCTCCCCCATCTCCAAGGTGATGTCTTCCCCCGCCCAAAGGACACCCCACTACCTGGGACCTGAAAATCTCTGGAGGCTTAGGCACATCTCCCCTCACTAAGGCCAGACCAGGCAGTCCTGAGGTTCTCTGAGCAGCTAGTGTATGCTGCCTGGTTGGTGGCTCAGTGTCTGAGAGATCTCAGGGGTCCATGTTAGTTGAGACTGCTGGTCTTCCTAGGGGGTCGCCCTCCTCCTCAGCTTCTTTCAGCCTTTCCCTAATTCAACCACTGGGGTCCCAACTTCAGTCCAATGGTTGGGTGTAAGTATCTGTATCTGTCTCAATCAGCTGCTTGTTGGCCCTCTCAGAAGACAGCCATGCTAGAGTCCTGTCTGTAAGCACACCACAGCATCAGTAATAGTGTCAGGTCTCAGAGCCTCCCCCTGAGATGGATCCCAAGTTGGATGGGTCATTGGACCACCTTTCCCTCTGTCTCTTCTCCATTTTTTGTCACTGCAGTTCTTTTAGACAGGAACATTTCTGAATCAGAGTTTTTGACTTTGAGATGGAAACCTCATCCTTCCACTTGATGCTCTGTCTTTCTACCAGAGGTGGACTCTATGAGTTCCCTCTCCCCACTGTTGGGCATTTCATCTAAGGTCCCTCCCTTTGAGTCCTGAGATTCTCTCACTTCCTAGGTCTCTGGTACTTTGTAGAAGGTCCCCCACCTCCCACGCCCCAGAAGTTACATGTTTCCATTCATTCTTCTGGCCGTGAGGGCTTCTCTCCTGTCCACCTCCCACCAGTACCTGACCATGTTCTCCTTTTCCCCTTCCCTCCCTCTCTTCCACCCTTCCTCTGCCTTTGAGATAATAGTTTTGATTTTATTTAAACAAATTATATATAACACTAGCCTAGTGAATATCAAAACACACAGGGCTAACACACATTTATCAATGAATATATTAATCTGCTAAAGGCTTGCCTGAGAATTATGTCCACTGTGAAATGAGCTGAGGGAAGGGGCCTTTTATAAGAGTGGGTATGGGAATTCCCTGGACTTCATAGAACAAATAATCTATTTAAAATTTAAAACTTTAAAAAAATTAAAAAAAAAAGACTTTAACACTAAAACATATACTGTTTATTTCTTACAGCCTATGTTGTTACTCAAATATAATCTCATCATTTATGATTTTTTCAAAAAAAATCTTTGTTTTTACTGGAAATACAATTTATTTAATGATAATATCCATGTTTCTAGGAGGTCTGAAAGTACCCTGTAATAGCTCACAGTGAAGTCTCATATTCTAGACTTCAGTTGTTTATATTTAGAGACAAATATAGCTTTATAATATTAGCAAAGTCATAGAAACTATAAATGCTTATTAATGTATGGAGATAGTGGAAGGTCAATAGTGGGTGCTATCTCTCAGGTGCCATTTCTCTTGACTTGGCTCTCATTGGCTTTTCTGACCTAGGTAGAGATCATCACAAATTCATGGGTACAGACATAAATATATAAAAGGCAGTTTGATGACCTGATTACCTAGCAAAACAGCATCAGTTGGGTGCCTCCTAAGCCTATAAGTCTCTCCCATCATGGGCTGTTAACCAAGTTTACCAGATGAGGAATCCCTTCTGTAGAGCAGGCCTCAAATTCATTCAGCAAGAAGTTGGTTCATCATGATAACAACTAAGCCACTATTGCACAAGTAGGCACAACTTGCCTCATAGGTCGGTCACAGCATCCAAACATCCTGTCATGGCATTGACGTCTTCCTTGCCCAGTAGCTGGCATAGAACTGCTTCTGGCAGTGTGAAATCTACCCAGGATTAGGATAAAGTTTCCTGATTTTTTTTCATGTGTTAAATTATATCAGCAATACTACTACAACTTATTCCTGAATTCATTCTTTAAACAATTCTCAAAATTGTATTGTAAACAGATACTCATTTGCCTTAGTCCTGACTTTAGTGCAGCATATAGAAGAATGCATTCATCTTCTGTGTAGATGTGTGAATTGAATATCTTGCAAATGAGTAGTCCTTGGGATTACAAACATGATGCATACTTTTGTCTACACTAATTATGTCATGATTCTTTCTCTCTCTCTCTCTCTCTCTCTCTCTGGTTTTTTGAGACAGAGTTTCTCTGTATAGCCCTGGCTGTCCTGGTACTCACTCTGTAGACCAGGCTGGCCTCGAACTCAGAAATCCACCTGCCTCTGCCTTCTAAGTGCCAGGATTAAAGGCATGTGCCACCACTGCCCAGCCATGGTTTCTCTTTTAATACCCACCAAATATTGTATAAATTTTGACAGTCCATGTTTATGAAATATTTACAGAGACAGAAAGTTGTTGAAACGTGTATTTTTATTAACAAGTGTGTGCCATATTGTGAGACTTTCCTTATAACAGAATAGATGGGTGAGTAAGAAAATGTAAGCAATGTGCTTTAATCTGTACAGAAACACAAGGATGTGCAGAAACAGGATGCTCCATCCAACTTAAGGACGGAAAGGATGCTGAGGGGGATGCAGTGAAGGAAGTTTCACTTTGCAGCTGATAGAGACCATTAGGGAAAGCTAAAACTGGTAAAAATACAGAGACCAATGAGGGCAGGGTTCCCAGGCACCCTTTGTACATCTACAACACAACCCCTGCTTATACCTAGCACTTGGGGAACATCATAAAAATGTGAGTAGAAGGAGTGTAAGAGCAAACAGTCTGCTAACGATTATGTTCTCTATATATGACAGGAAAGCTGTACTGATGAACTCAGTAATGTGGTTGCATATTACTCAGTAATGTGGAAGACCTGCACAGTGACAATGCCAACTCACACCAAATCTGAATAGACAAAAATCTCCCAAGGACCCACACCTAGGTGAATATCTCTAGGCAGTTAACTAGCTTTGAGAAAGGGAAAGTCAGTCTTCCTCAGATATAAGCCCCTAATTGCTTGTCTGATATCAAGTGCTCAATCCTATACACACACGCACACTAGCAACACTACCTGGACTGTTCTGGTTATATTTATATATTTATTCTCTCATATGTAACAAGAATAGCTCAAGAAAAAGAGGCCATGAGTTTGAAAGGAGTTGGGGGATCACTAGAGTGCTTGATGGGAGGGGAGGGACAGGAAACATGATAGAAAGACAGTACACATAAATAACACTTAAAACAATACTTTTTGGTGATTGTATATGGGATGGATCCCCAGGTGGGGCAGTCTCTGGATTTTCCTTCCTTCAGTATCTTCTTCACACTTTGTCTCTGCAACTCCTTCCATGGATATTTTGTTCTCCCTTCTAAGAGGGGTCGAACTATCCACACTTTGGTCTTCCTTCTTCTTGAGTTTCTTGTGGTTTGTGGACTGTACTTTGTGTTTTCCAAGCTTCTGGGCTAATATCCACTCATCAGTGAATGCATACCATGTGTATTCTTTTTTGATTGGGTTACCTCACTCAGGATGATATTCTCCAGATCCATCCATTTCCCTAAGAATTTCATAAATTCATTGTTTTTAATAGTTGAGTAGTACTCCATTGTGTAAATGTACCACATTTTCTGTATCCACTCCTCTGTTGAGGGACATCTGCATTATTTGCAGCTTCAGGAGCCTGATATTGCTGTCTCCTGAGAGGCTCTGCCAATGCCAGACTAATACAGAAGTTGAGGCTCACAGCTATCCATTGGACTGAGGCACAGGTTCCCCAATGAAGGAGCTAGAGAAAGGACCCAAGGAGCTGAAGGGGTTTGCAGTCACATAGGAGGAACAACAATATGAACTAATACCCCAAGAGCTCCCAGGGACTAAACCACCAACCAAAGAGTGCAAATAGTGGGGACTCATGGCTCCAGCTGCATATGTAGCAGAGGATGGCCTAGTCAGTCATCAGTGGAAAGAGAGGCCCTTGGTCCTGTGAAGGTTCTAAGCCCCAGTGTAGGGAAATGCAAGGGTCAGGAATTGAGAGAGGGCGGGTTGGTGAGCAGGGGAAGAGGGGAATAGGGTTTTTTTTTTTTTTTTTTTCTGGAGGGGAAACCAGGGGATAACATTTGAAATGTAAATAAAGAAAATATGTAATGAAAATACTTTTTAAAATAAAAGGTAAAACTATAATAAAAGGAATGGTGTATATTTCTAGTCCAGGGGAAGAGAAGACAGGTGGATCTGTACCACTTGTTGAACAGCCACCCAGATTAATTGGTAATTGTCCAGGTCAGTAATGGACTTGGCTTCAATAAAACAATTGATGATCCCTGAAGAAGAACACCAAAATTTGTGATTTGGCTTCCAATACATATTCACATAGATATGTGTACACACATAAATGCACATAAGAGAGAGAGAGACAGTGACAGAGATAGAGATAGGGAATCAGACAGAGGGAGGCAGGGAGAGGCAGTGAGATACAGAGAAAGAAACAGAGACATAGATGGAGAGCGAGAGAGCGAGAGAGAGAGAGAGAGAGAGAGAGAGAGAGAGAGAGAGAGAGAGAGAGAGAGAGAGAGAGAAAATGGTCCATATATGGTGCAAAAGCAAAGAGGAATGAGGCATCTCAGAAATAAGCTTCTTTCAGGAACAAGCTGCTGCTTGGACGGTTCTTAGCATGTGAGTGAACAAAATGACCACAACGTATAAAGCACTGGTAAGTTTTGTCGATCCACATACCAACCAACAATAATAGACCTGTAACAAAAATACATCACAACAGTCTGTACATTAAAACTAACATCACTGGCTTATGCAGGAAAGGTAGTTTTTGGTTTTGGGGGGTTTTTTTGCTTAACATTTTAGAGAGTTTGTATTTTGCTAATATCTGTAGGGTGCCTTATGTAAAACAAAAAAAAAAATAGAAAATAGCATTGTTTAAAGACCTGGGAAGATAAAATGAGTGCCAGATCTAAAGCATATGCAAAGATATGTGGAAGGCATCAGATATGTTGCAGAGCTAAAGAGTGCAACGACAGTCTTTGAATTGTCCTTCCTTTAGTCTCTGTTCCATAGTTAACCTCTACAACTCCTTCCATGGGTATAGATAACAGGAGCCTTAGATAGCTGTCTCCTGAGAGGCTCTGACAGTACTGAACTAATACAGAAGTAGAGGCTCCCAGTCATCCATTGGACTGAGTACAGGGTCCCCATTGAAGGAGCTAGAGAAAGGACTCAAGGAGCTGAAGGGTTTGCAGCCCCTTAGGAGGAACAACAATATGAACTAACTAGTACCCTCAGAGCTCCCAGGGACTAAAACTCCAACCAAAGAGTACACATGGTGGGACTCATGGCTCTAGCAACATATGTATAGCAGAGGATGGCCAAGCCGGTCATCAATGGGAGGAGAGGCCCTTGGCCCTGTGAAGGTTCTATGCCCCAGTATAGGGGAATACCAGGGCCAGTAAGCAAGAGGGGGCGGGATGATGAGTAGGGGGAGGGAGGAGGGAATAGGGGATAGGGGATTGTTTTAGTTTTTATTTTATTTTTTCTTCTTTCTTCTTTCTTCTTTCTTTCTTTCTTTCTTTCTTTCTTTCTTTCTTTCTTTCTTTCTCTCTTTCTTTCTTCTTGAGGGGACCCTGGGAAAGGAGATTTTGTAAATAAGAAAACACCTTTTTTTTTTTTAATTTTTTGAGACAGGGTTTCTCTGTATAGCCCTGGGTATCCTGGAACTCACTCTGTAGACCAGGCTGGCCTCAAACTCAGAAATCCCCTCAAACTCAGAAATCTGCCTGCCTCTGCCTCCCAAGTGCTGGGATTAAAGGTGTGTGCCACCACCGCCCAGCTAATTAAAAAAAAAAAAAAGAGTGCAACAACAAACACAGGAAATATAGAAGGGAAGACAAACTGAAAGAAAAGGATGTACACCTGCTTCAAACACACCACATGCGACAGAGGCTGACTTGAGCCAATCTGTTGATAAGCAGAGATTGCAGAGAGGCCAGGTGTCCTCTGTTTTTCTATCTAAAATGGAGCATGGATTTCCTCTTGTAATTGGAACAAGTTTATATTTAAAGGTTTAACCCTGTTAATTGGAGGGGGAGGTCAACTCTGAGATGACATATCAGTGGAGAATCCACCAGTGCCATTCCATCTGATAAGCACCTATGCACTATCATCTCTAATCTCCACCTCTCCGGGTATTTACATCCTCACATTTTGCCTCCTCTTGTTCCTTCTCCACAATTTATAGCCCTTACCAAGATGGTATAAGGGCCCCAAAGGTGAGTCACCACTTCCTGTGCATAGACATAACTTACTGGCTTATTGTTCCTGTTATTAATCTGTCATTTGTGAGTTTAAATCATAGTTCCATAGCTTCTGTGTATTGGAGGAAAGATTTACTTCTTTGGATAAAGGCAAAACCATTGAAAAGATTATACATGCCCAGATAAGGGATGAATGATGAGTCCAAACACCAACTAAAAGGCCTGCACTAAAGCTGAGATGCTATATTCTATATCTAAAAGTGAGGCTCATCCCTCTTCTTTTTCAGCCTCTTGTTTGTTCCCTACAAATTAGGTGTGCTCTATACATTTCAAAACTTAGAAGGAACGAATTTGAAGGCAAATGACCATGAAGTCTCCCTATAACTACTTGTTTTGTTACCAAGAACTTTTTTTATTTCCTACAAGGATTCCCAAATATTACTTTTTGAAAAAGTTAAATCATATTGCACATGGCATCAGTGATTCTAAAGCAACTGGTTTGTAGAAACGTTTTTTTTTTT
>JADRCD010168093.1:0-18122 GCA_019843815.1 Montemys delectorum
TTTTTTTTTTTTTTAGATTTATTTATTTAATGTATATATGAGTACACTGTCGCTATCTTCAGACAACCCAGAAGAGGGATTCAGATCCCATTACAGATGACTATGAGCCACCATGTGGTTGCTAGGATTTGAACTCAGGACCTCTAGAAGAGCAGCCAGTGCTCTTAACTGCTGAGCCATCTCTCCATCCCAGGAGAGGCTTTTGTATCTTTTCAGTCCTGGCTTTGACTTGATCTTGCCACCTGTTGAGATCTTGTAGAAGCATCTTCCCTGAGCCTCAGTTTCCTCATCTATAAAGAGGGCCCACAACATTACCTATGCTAGGCTTGAACAAAATAACAGCTGGGAAAGCTCGAGACAGGCCTTCTGCAAAGTGTCAGGAGAATCAGACATTGAATCGTCATGCGAGGGTATGGGTGGCTTGTCATCCGTCCCCAGCAAACAGCGAGGATCCTGAGAAGGGCTCCTGCTAAAAGGCCTTGTCTGCTTTTCCATCTCTGCAGGCTCCTTCTTCAGGCTGGTATCGACATTAACCGCCAGACCAAGTCTGGCACAGCCCTTCATGAGGCTGCACTCTGTGGGAAGACAGAAGTGGTTCGGCTACTGTTGGATGTGAGTCTGGTGACCCAGGACACAGAGAGAAAGGTTGGGGCCAAGTGGAGGGACGTGGGGACCCCTGACAAGACCTTGGCCTTTGGTGTATGCAGAGTGGGATCAATGCCCAGGTGAGGAACACCTACAGCCAGACAGCACTGGACATTGTACACCAATTTACTACGTCCCAGGCCAGCAAGGAGATCAAGCAACTGCTTCGAGGTGGGTCTGTGTAGGGCTGAGGGCTGGGACAGGGCTGGAAAGGGCAGCTCCCAGGACTGGATGTCCGTTCCCTGTATTTCCAGAGGCCTCAGCAGCTCTACAGGTCCGGGCAACAAAGGATTACTGTAACAATTATGATCTGACCAGTCTCAATGTGAAGGCTGGGGACATTATCACGGTGAGGACAGTCCCTGGGTGCTGTGGCGGGGATGGAAGGGACTCTGTTATGCCTAGAACACCATCCTGTAGCAGCCTGGGGAGGGTGCAGGGTGGCAGGCCTCATCTGCCAAGGTAAGGTCTCCTTGAGCACACACCCCATTTGTTCTGTCAGGTACTTGAACAGCATCCCGATGGCCGGTGGAAAGGCTGTATCCATGACAACCGGACAGGCAATGACAGGGTGGGCTACTTCCCGTCCTCCCTGGGGGAGGCTATCGTCAAGCGAGCAGGTGAGTCCACCCCGCTCTAGAGAGAAGCAAGCAGGAGCCACTCAGCCTGAGACTGGGGACTGGAAAGGAAGAAGTATACTTTAGAATGTTGGGGGCAGAGCCAGGTTGAACTCTAGCCATGGCCAGGATTGGCATCCAGTAACCCCTCCTGCTGGTACACTCTCGGTAGAGTCCCACATGCCGTCCAGTGCTTAGGGTCCTAGGCAGACATTGGTCTTCTGAGGTGGGAAGAGCAGGGAACACTGATGTTAGTTAATGTAGGAAAAGAACCAACGGGTGACACGGATGAAGTGAAGCAAAGCCCACCTTAGTTAGATCAGAGAAGGCTCTGAAGGGCAGCAGCGGGCCAGTCATGAGCAACCTAGTCCTGGCAACATAAACCTCATGCTCAAAAGCAGTGCAACAGAATGGGTCTCAGCACTTAATGGGCAGGAGAGCAGCAGGGTGGAGCATGCAGGAGGGGTTCAGGACCACGTTGGAAAACTCCATAGTATGGTTTAAAGAGGCTGCAGGTGGGGTAGGGGTGGGGCTGACTTCTTTTAGAGTGGACAAGGGTGGAGATGGGCAGGTGTGGCATGAAAGCCAGGTAGAAGGTGTGGTTAGCCACCTGTGACCACCTGGTTTCTAGGATAGGTTTGTCCTCAGGCCACTAAGTGGCTTCTTACTTGTCCCCTAGCACAGAGAAAGCTAACCATCCAGTGATCCTCAGCCCCTTTGCCCATAGGGCTTTAGGGCTAGGGGTAGGACTCCCCGTCCTGGGCCCTCCACCACTGTGACCTGGTCTCAGACATTCAGTGTCTCTCATATTACGGAAGGCAGAAGGCTGTAGAATGGCCTCTCTGCTGCTTCCTATGTGCCTGGCTGTGCCTGAGCTGCCTAGGGTTCAGGAGGGCTGTGTTTGACCTACAGGTTCCCGGACAGGTGGTGAGCCAAGCCCACCCCAGGGAGGTGGCTCACTGGGTCCCTCTGCACCCCCGGAAGAGATCTGGGTGCTGAGGAAGCCTTTTGCAGGTAGGCCAGGGCCCACCAGAGCACTGGGGCAGTCGTTTGGCTGCTAGGTGTTACTGTGGGGACAGCACACTTCACTGTCCCTGTCCTGGCAGGTGGAGATCGAAGTGGCAGCTTGAGCAATGTGGCTGGGGGTAGGAGTACTGGGGGCCATGCCCTGCATGCAGGCTCTGAAGGAGTTAAGGTGAGTGAGCAGGGAGGGGTGGACAGGGTGGGGTGGCCAGGTCTAGAGCAGTGCTAGCAAGTGGCCTTTCTGGGTTCCAGCTCCTAGCAACCGTGCTTTCCCAGAAGTCAGTCTCTGAATCCAGCCCAGGAGATAGCCCGGTCAAGCCTCCAGAGGGCTCTTCAGGTAAGAGCAAGGACCCAGCTGGCTGGCCCTACAGGTAGGCAGTCGCTATATAGCCCTTGCCCTGCCACTCCCTCTCATCACCAGGTGCGGCCCGGTCTCAGCCTCCAGCAGCCCATGCTGGGCAGGTATATGGGGAGCAGCCACCCAAGAAGCTGGAATCAGCCTCGGCCTCGGCCTCTGAGGGCAAGGTACAGGGCCTGGTCAGATCCAGGCCTGGATCTGGGAGGGATGGGTTCACAGTCTGACAGGCATACCTGGCCACAGCAGCCGCTGCAGGCCTTGAGAGACCAGACTCTGTCTTTCTGTCTGTCTCTGTGTCATACATGCACACACCCACAAGTGTACAGGTGTTGTCTGTCGTGTAGGCTGTGAGCTAGTGTGTGCACACTTGCAGAAGTATGAAGGGTGTTGTGTGAATGTGGAATGGTCAACTATGAGCTGGACATACGTGTGTGTGGTTGCAGAGATGGAAGGGGATGGGTGTGAGACACGTAAATGTTCCTGTGGGTGCAGCAGGTCATGCGTGTGTGCGCCTGTGTGGCTGTGATGCGTGATCTGATGGCTGAATCCCATACAGCAGAGGAGGCGAGGGGCATCTGACTAGGGCACAGAGCCCAGCTTCCAGGGAGCATCTAGGCCTGAAGCCCTTCCAACAGAGTTCCCTCCTATGGGGTCACATCATCTGCATCTCTGAGATGGGTATCATGGGGTGGGGGAGGCCACGGCACAGACGCAGCAGGACCTTCCTGGTGGAGCTCACAGAAGAAGCCTGGAGGGCTGCAGATGCTGTATCCAGGAGGACAGATCATGGAGTACTGGTACAGTGGAGCACAGCGGCGGACCCAGCACTCTGGCCATGAACCGAGCAGAGGAGGCCCAGTGGAGGTTGGGGCAGCCCAGCAGTGGACAGGCTGCAGTTGGTGCCTTGTGTCTTGCAGAGTGCTGAGGCGGTCAGTCAGTGGCTTGCCACATTCCAGCTACAGCTCTATGCCCCCAACTTCGCCAGTGCTGGCTATGACCTGCCCACCATCAGTCGTATGACCCCTGAGGTGAGCTGCTGTGGGCGTGTTGCCAGCTGCTTCCCTTCCAAAAGGTAGATCCCTCCTGCCTGCGAGTTAACGGGCCTCCTCTTTGCCTAGGACCTCACAGCCATTGGTGTTACCAAACCAGGCCACCGTAAGAAGATTACAGCAGAGATCAGCGGCCTGAACATCCCTGACTGGCTGCCCGAACACAAACCCGTAAGGCTCCTTGCGCCCTGGTGGCCGAGCCAGGACCAGCAGGCAGATGAACAGACAGACAGATAGGCTGCCTTCCTGGCTACATCCTTCATCTGCCTTCTGGGGTCCTAGGAAGCGGAGTTACGGATGGAGCCAGGCCCGGTGGCACAGGCCTATAACCAGCACCCAGGGAGGCTGAGGCAGGAGGATCATGAGTTCAAGGCCTGCCTGGGCTACAGAGGTGGCCTGCTAGCAGGGAGCTATTTGGACAACCTATTTGTCCATTATGGGAGTAAACTCTGCAGGCAGGCTCATGGCTAAGACTCAAGGGGGTGTGAGGGGAACCTCAAGCCAGAAGGGTTTGCCATTTAAGTTCCTGGCCAGCACCCCTATAGCAATGTCTTTTACACATACATGGACTGCAGATGGGCTGGTGTCAAACATGCTTGCCATATGCATGCACACAAGTCCCATTGCACATGCTGGCCTGTGCTAATGGCTGACAACAGTGGCCTTTGCTCTTTCTTATGAAGAGATGCTGTCTATATGTGGGGACAGTTTCTGAGCTGATGCTGGCCCTCTGAGTTGCACACTCGCTCTGTTCTCTTATCCATCCACGGGAGAGGCGCTGCTGGCTACCCACTGCCTGCCCTCCCCAGGGTCCGAGATCTGTCGGTTAACAGGGCTACACCTATCCGTCCCACCTTGCCCCTCAGTGGTCAGCAGCTCAGGGATCGTCCCAGGAGCACATCCGGGTCTCGTGGACCTCGCCTCACTCTGTCACCTGCATGACTGAAGGTGCTGAGTGTGGGGGCAAGAGTGGCCTCAGCTGGGAGCTTGGGACGATTGGGCAGTTCTTGGTGGACACTGGATATTTGCACATTCCTGGTATGGCTGTGTGGTGGTGAATGTGTAACAGGAGCGTGGCCACGCATCTGCTGTGGGTGGGGAGATATCGTGAGGGTGATGGAGAAAGGGTGCCTGTGCTTTGTATAGCTGGAGGCAGCATGCAGGGCGTGTGTGCCGTGTATATGAGATGAATCTTCTGTGGCATTATGCGTCTGTGTCTGGCGTATGGGTGTGTCGCCTCAGGACACTGCCTGTGGCCACCTGATCAGGCAAAGAAGCACTTCTTTATGTCTGAAATTGTGTCCCGGTGATAGGTACGCCAAGCGTGTTTGTGTGTATTGACTCGTGTGTACCCTAAGTATGCAATTGACATGTTGAGGAGCTGGTGTGCAGTTCCCACCAAGGCTGTGCCTAGGCTGTCTGTGATACTGATACTTCAGGTCTGTCTGTTTGTCCTTCTGTCTGTCTGTGCCCCACAGGCCTATCTTCTAATAGTTCCAAGTAGGTGGTCGTGGTGTGAGCAGCCAGCTTGGGCTGCCCCTCTCTGTCCCCCTCTCCATAGGCTAACCTGGCTGTGTGGCTGTCGATGATTGGTCTGGCCCAGTATTACAAGGTACTCGTAGACAACGGCTACGAGAACATTGATTTCATCACCGATATCACTTGGGAGGACCTGCAGGAGATCGGCATCACCAAGCTGGGTAAGGTCGCAACCCCGCTCCTTCTACGTGTGACTGTGCCTACAGGTCCTCCTGACCAGCTTCTCCCCTACTCCTGACTCAGGACACCAAAAGAAGCTGATGCTGGCGGTGAGGAAACTGGCAGAGCTACAAAAGGCAGAATACTCCAAGTATGAGGGGGGACCCCTGCGCCGAAAGGCACCCCAATCACTTGAAATGATGGCTATTGAGTCGCCACCGCCATCTGAGCCTGCTGCAGCAGAGTGCCAATCTCCCAAGATGACCACCTTTCAGGACAGCGAACTCAGTGGTGAGCTGCAGGCTGCCCTATCTGGCCCAGCTGAAGCAGGTGCAGCTGCTGCTGAGAAATCCTCCAACCACCTGCCACCCACTCCGAGGACAACCTTGCGACAGGAGTCCAGCCTGAGTGGACGGGCTCGGCACATGAGCAGCTCTCAGGAGCTGCTGGGTGATGGGCCTCCAGGGCCTGGCAGTCCTATGTCACGAAGTCAGGAATACTTGCTGGATGAGGGGCCAGCTCCTGGTACCCCACCCAAGGAGGTGCGGTCTAGCCGCCATGGCCACAGTGTCAAGAGGGCCAGTGTGCCCCCAGTGCCTGGCAAGCCACGACAGGTCCTTCCATCTGGTGCCAGCCACTTCACACCCCCACAGACGCCCACCAAAGCTCAGCCAGGCTCCCCTCAGGCCCTTGGGGGACCTCATGGTCCAGCCACAGCCAAGGTGAAGCCCACTCCACAGCTGCTACCACCAACAGACCGACCCATGTCACCTCGTTCCCTGCCTCAGTCACCCACACACCGTGGCTTTGCCTATGTGCTGCCTCAGCCAGTTGAGGGCGAGGCAGGGCCACCTGCTCCAGGACCTGCGCCCCCACCTGTACCAGCAGCTGTGCCTACACTATGCTTGCCCCCAGAAACTGATGTAGAGCCTGGGCGGCCCAAGAAACGTGCCCACAGCTTGAATCGCTATGCAGCATCTGACAGTGAGCCAGAACGGGATGAGCTGCTGGTGCCTGCTGCTGCTGGACCCTATGCCACAGTCCAGCGGCGCGTGGGTCGGAGCCATTCAGTGAGGGCTCCTGCTGGCACAGACAAGAACGTTAACCGCAGTCAGTCCTTTGCTGTGCGGCCACGTAAGAAGGGGCCCCCACCACCTCCACCCAAACGTTCCAGCTCAGCCATGGCCAGTGCCAACCTCGCCGATGAGCCGGCTCCAGATGTTGAGACAGAGGATGGCAGGCTTGGGGTCCGGGCACAACGCCGTCGGGCTAGTGATCTCGCTGGCAGTGTGGACACAGGCAGTGCTGGCAGTGTGAAGAGCATCGCTGCCATGTTGGAGCTGTCTTCCATTGGGGGTGGGGGACGGGCTATTCGCAGGCCCCCCGAAGGCCACCCCACACCTCGTCCTGCCAGTCCAGAACCAGGCCGAGTAGCTACTGTGTTGGCCTCTGTGAAGCACAAAGAGGCCATTGGGCCTGATGGTGAAGTAGTGAACCGGCGCCGTACACTCAGTGGCCCAGTCACTGGACTTTTGGCCACCGCTCGCCGGGGATCTGGGGAACCTGCAGAGCAGAGTCACTTTATAGAGGATGGCACAGCCCGACAACGGCTTCGCGGTCCAGCTAAGGGTGAGGCAAGTGCAGAGGGTCCTCCCCTTGCCCGGGTAGAGGCCAGTGCCACGCTCAAGAGGCGCATCCGGGCCAAGCAGAGCCAACAAGAGAATGTCAAGTTCATCCTGACAGAGTCTGACACAGTCAAGCGCAGGCCTAAGGCTAAGGAGCCTGACACTGGGCCTGAGCCACCCCCCCCACTATCTGTGTATCAGAATGGCACAGCCACTGTTCGCCGGCGGCCAGCCTCAGAGCAGGCTGGGCCTCCAGAGCTGCCCCCTCCTCCTCCTCCTGCTGAACCCCCACCTGCTGACCTGATGCAGTTGCCTCCACTGCCACTGCCTGACGGCAGTGCACGGAAGCCCGTGAAGCCACCCGTCTCTCCCAAGCCCATTCTAGCTCAGCCTGTGTCCAAGATCCAGGGCTCACCTACACCTGCCTCCAAGAAGGTGCCACTGCCAGGCCCTGGCAGCCCAGGTGGGTACAGGAAGCTAGCTAAGACAGAACAAGGGGTCTCTTGCCTGCTCCCATCTCATAGTCTGGTTTTCCTTTTTGAGTTTGATGGAGCCATGTGGTGTGGGATAAGACTATCTGATCTGGCTGGGCGGTGGTGGCCCACGTCTTTAATCCCAGCACTTGCAGGGAGGCAGAGGCAGGCGGATTTCTGAGTTCGAGGCCAGCCTGGTCTACAGAGTGAGTTCCAGGACAGCCAGGGCTGCACAGAGAAACCCTGTCTGGTCTGATAGTTAAGAGTTCCTTAACCATGTGTCGTGGGATAACTCTGCCACCCCTGTAGGGGGCAAGCCCACTTCAGTGAAGGAGGTGCAGAAGACCCAGAGGAGTGGCACGCTCGGGGGAAGACCTAGCTGGAGTACCCTGCTACAGGGGAGGGGAGGTTTTCAGACAGGAGAGCAGTGCAGAAGTACCGAGACAACCATTGTGGCTGGCTGCATCAGCTGCATCTAAAGGAGCTTAGGAAGTAGTGACACATTTTGCAGTAGGTACACATATCCTAGCGACCCGTATGCGACCTGTATGCGACGGAGGTGAGAATAGGGCAGAGGTACAGCATCTCTCCTGCTTAGATGGCGGGAACACAGTGAGTGGTAGATGTGTTGTTATTTCCTGGGTACCAGCGTCGTCCTCCTCCCCGCAGAGGTAAAACGTGCTCACGGCACGCCACCGCCCGTGTCACCCAAGCCTCCGCCGCCACCTACAGCACCCAAGCCAGCCAAGGCTTTGGCGGGACTACAGTCCAGCAGCGCCACCCCCTCGCCTGTGCCCTCGCCGGCGCGTCAGCCTCCAGCAGCCCTTGTCAAGCCAGCTAGCTCACCGCCCTCGCAGAGCGCCAGCCCCGCCAAGCCTCCTTCCCCAGGGACACCCGCGCTGCACGTACCCGCCAAGCCCCCTCGCGCTGCCGCTTCAGTGGTCTCCGGACCCCCAGTAGCTTCAGATTGTGCTTCGCCCGGGGACAGCGCTCGGCAGAAGTTGGAAGAGACTAGCGCGTGTTTGGCTGCAGCACTGCAGGCAGTGGAGGAGAAGATCAGGCAGGAAGATGGACAAGGCCCTCGGTAGGTACTTCGATCTGGGGCGGGAGTTCTGGTCCAGCAGAGAGCGTGTGAGTGTGGTTCTTGCCGGTGGACTGGTCTGGGTAGGCGGAGCTATCCAGCTGTAGTTTAAGAGTGGGTTGCTGTGGAGTCACCTATCCCTGAGTAAGGGGGCCTGTGCTACCCCAACCCACTGATGCATGCCCACCCTTAGCCCCTCCTCCATCGAGGAGAAGAGCACTGGCAGCATCCTGGAAGACATCGGCAGCATGTTCGATGACCTGGCCGACCAGCTGGACGCCATGCTGGAGTGAGGCAGCCACCCACGTGGGCCCACCGTACTCCCCGCACTTTGACCTTTACCTCAGGACGGGCACCTCCAAGCGGTGGGTGGGGGCCCAGTGGGCGGGGCACACCCAGCTCTGCACAAGCACAACTCCTACTCCTGGCCCAGGCTGGTCGTCAGCCCCCTGGCATGGGGGTCAGGGGGCGCTCCAAGGGCTCTGAGCAGATGCGCTGCCCGCTGGTGCCCATTCCTGTTTGCTGCTCCCTGTGCAACAACTGCTGGGCCCTACCCTTGCAGGCTTTGCTCTGCTGGCGGAGGGCTGCCCCTCCCTTGCCCTAGGCAAACTGAGCACCAAGGGAAGATGAGGGGGGTGGCCACTGTGGCCCTCTCTCCAATCTGTGGCAGAGCACAGGCCTATGCCCAGCACAGAACTGCCCACTGGGGAACGTCTGCCAGCTGCTCTGGCACAGCACAAGGGACAGGGGGGCCAAGGTTGGGCTTGCCCCACTGCACCCCAGAATATAAGCTATCAAGAGTATTAATTTATTGGGAATGAGCTGAGGCAGATTTCCCCAGAAAAACAAAAAGATAACTTTAACAAATATATATTTAAAGAGAAGAAATATTATTGATTCTATAGAAACCATTTACCAACAGGAAGGTTACAAGTCCAGCTTGAGACTAAAGCTATCAGAGGCTAAGGCCACCTGTCTGCCCTTCTGTTTCATCTAGGAGTGGCCTTGCCCTTCCTTGGTCACGAGCACACACCTGGGAGGCACAGTCTTGGGGGGGGAGGGGGAGGGTGTGGCTCTGCCCAGGGCCTCTGCCCAGAGCTTCCCCTCTCTCTATTCTTCCAGCTTCTCAGAGTCTGAAGAACATGAAGGATGTGCCTTGCTCTTACTGGCTCTCCTCCATGCCACATAGGGCTCGGGGAGGGCTTCTTCCTTCTTGGTGTGGCCATGCCCTTGGGGTGCTGGTGTAAGGGTGGTGAGGGTGCACCCAGTGTGAACCCTGTGTGGACGTGGGCATGAGTGCAAGGGCATGCATGCCAGCCTAGGGGCAGAAGTGTTTAAGGCTGTGTCTGCCCCGCCTCCCCCAGGCAGCCTCTGCAGGCAGCCATCCCGCCCACCTTGAATTCCCATGGATGTTCTGCTCATGGTCTGAGGCTGTGTTGTGTAGTACTTCCCACCTTTTCCTCCCTCCAAAAAATACTGACTGGTCTCCTCTCTCATGTTTGCTGATCCACAAGTGTTGGGTATAACATTGACATTTCTTTAAAAAAAAAAAAAATCACCCCTCCCGCCCCCCAAAAAGGAAAGAAACCCAAAACAAATCCATACTTGTGGTGTGGGCTGGTGGAGGGGCCAACTAAGGTAGTGTGGACACACGGCCCTTCCAACTGTCACTCATGGCGCTTCCTTATCTGAACATGCTGACCACTTCTTGGCCTCCTCTGTGTGGGCAGCCCAGGCTAGGGCTCTAGGAAGTGGGAAGGGGGGGTCTGGACAGGGAGCTGCTGTCAGCTGTCAATAAACAGCAGAAAACAGAGCTGCTTGGCTCACTCTTTGGGAGCATGTTGGGGGTGGGGGGAGTGAAGCTCAGCCTGGAAGCTGGGAGCCAAGGAATGAATAAGCTGCCTCCTGTGGGGAAGGAAAGTCCACCCAACCTCCTTCCCCTCCCATCTTGTGCCTGAGCATACCAACGTCCTTGGGGCCATGTGAATGATGGTCCCAAGAAGCTGTCTCCACTCATAACCACAGTCTGTGCAGCTTTTATTTCAACAGGGAAGTAATAAAATCTATATACAGTCTAAAACCAGTAGAAAAGGTGAGTAAAAAGGACCCATGGTCCATCTGGGTCCTGCCAGGAGTGGTGGCACACGCCTTTACTCCCAGCACTTGGGAGGTGGAGGCAGGCGGATCTGTGAGTTGGAGGCCAGCCTGGTTGACACAGTGAGTTCCAGGCCAGCCAGAGCTACATAGTGAGACCTTGTCTCAGAACAAGAGTCTATGGAGTGATATGAACAGTGGGGCCGGGCAAGCATTGGACCTGGCGCCCAGAGTAGGGTCCAGGCGTTTCTCTGGTACAAATAAGAGCGAGGCCTTAGGAAAGATCCGTCGCCAAGCATAGGCAGAGAGGACACTGCCTAGCTGTTTGAGCCTGTCTACCTGTCTCCACAGGCAGGCAGACATTCCAAGGCCATCATGGAGGTCCAGCCTGACTTACAGACCCAGAGGGAGCCAAGCCTGGCCTGGATTCTGTTAGCATGTCCAAACCTGCAAAGAAAGGGTTCTATTTCAGATCCCATATGGCCCAGGGATTCCCTTCCAGCCAGTCTGTCTCCCAGGCCTCTTGCCTCTCACCCACTCTCCAAGCTCCGTCCTATGCAACTGTCAACAGCCACAAGCCACAAGCACTTACCTTCACGGTGCTATCCACAGCCCCTGAGAAGAGCCGGCCCCTCGAAACAGCCAGTGCAGTTACACTGCCCTGATGGCGCAACAGCGTCTGTGTGCAGATCATGTTGTCCATACTCCAGACCTAGGGGAGGAAGGGGCATGGGATATGAGGGTCTGCCCTGGCCCAGCCACCTCTGGCCTCCTCTTCCTCCTGGGCAGCACATACCCTGAGGGACCGGTCATAGGATGCACTGAAGACTTTGGTCTGGTCTGGTGTTGAAATGACTGCCAGGGCATATACTGTGCCCACGTGGCCTGTTAGGGTCCGCACCTGCTCTTTGGATTCAATGTCCCATACCTGAAAGGGGGCAGAGTCAAGTGGGTTAGAGATAGGGACCCAAAGCAAGGGCAGAAGAGACGGAAGCCTGCTACAGGGTAGCCCTTACGTGAATGAGGTTCTCGTAGGTGCCACAGACAATGTGGTGATTCGTCACAGCAATGGAATACACACTGCCACCAGATGTCTGCAGGACATGGATGCAATCAAGGGTCCGAATGTCCCAGATCTAGGGAAAAGTGTGTCACTTAATCTCAGGCCAGGCGCTTGTTTACCTTGGGCCTCAGGGATCCAGGAGACAACCTCAGAGCATGTTGGAGGGTAGGGAAAGGGCAGAAGCAGCTCTAGGTGACCCTAGGAAGGACAGTGGAGGGCAAGTCCCTGCCACCAGGGGTAGCTTGGCACACCTTGATTGTCTGGTAAGAGCCACTGTATAGATAGCTCTGTGCTGCCACCAGGGCCCGCACCCAGTGGTTGAGGCCTGTGAGTTCTTTCTTCAACTTTAGCTCAGTGCCCACGATGTCCCAGACCTGTAGGGATGGCCATGAGCCTGGGCTAGGAAGGCATCCATTGCCCAAGTAGCCCCCACGTACACACATACTCCTTGCCTATACCTTGATGGCTTTCAGGGAGCCACTGAAGAGCATGTTATGGGAAGACACTAGCGTGCATACAGGGTTGTCGTGGGCCCGGATGGTGTTCACCTTCTGTAGGTTCTGGATGTCCCACACCTGCAGGGGTGAGAGGACTTGGGGTTGGTGCGGAAGGGAAGAGCAATGGGTCTTCTTGGCCCCAACCCCTTACCCTGTGCCCACTCACAATGATGGTGCAGTCTGCAGACCCACTGTACAGTTTGCACCTAGGGAGGCAAAGTCAATAAGGAAGCAAAGTCAACAGGAAGCAGAGGGCTACTATGCCCTGGCTAGCCCCAGGGTCCAACGTGGCTTGGTCTCAGGAGCACTGCTGCTCCCTCAGTGCCATTCTCTGTGTGCATAGTTGGATGTGAACAACTAGGCTGGGAAACATTTGACGACTGGGCTGAGCAAGTGGGAGGCCACTAATCTGAACACCAAGTCCCAGGAAGGCTGCCACCACCAGTAAAGTTGAGCAATACCTAGATTCACCACACCCAGCAAGCCCAACACACCACAAGAAAGGTCGGCCAGCCTTGGGAAGAGCCTACATCAGCTATAACCAGAGTTAAGCCCAAGGTACTAGCTATCCTGGTGACAGGTGAGCTCCCCTCCCCTCTAAGAGTACCACCTCTGGTTTCTAGCTACCTAACACATTAGGGCAGGGCCAGGCTCTCCTGGGACTTCACAGACTGTCACCTAGGTATCCAGGATTGCTTAGGTGTGAGTGTTCCACAGATAGAAGAGACACAAACTACACAGGTTCAAACACAGGCTCAGGGCCACAGGGTGGCAGTACAGCACATTCTGGCCCTGCCCTGTGGTCAGTGGGTCCCATATTAAGACTCACCCCTGGATACAGAGGGCCAGCACAATACCATCATGACCTTCCAGTGTCTTTTGGCACTTGTAAGTGGTACACGTGTCCCATACCTGCAGAGATCAGGTCAGACCAGGTCCAGCAGGGTCAGTTTGGTGACAAAAAAAGATAGGATAGCAGCCATTAGAAGAGAGGACCCGGGTGGGGTGGCAGGCATGGGGAGGGGGGAGGCAACAGGGGTTTGTTCTTGTTGTTTTTGTTTGTTTGTTTGTTTTTTGGGGGGGAAACTGGAAAAGGAGAAATTCACATGTAAATAAAGAAAATATCTAATAAAAAAAATAAGGAAAAAAAAAAAAACAAAGTAACACTTTGCAAAAAAAAAAAAAAAAAAAGAAGAAGAGAGGACCCAACCATGGATAGGGGATAGATCAGCCCAAGCATGCCGCACAGCCTGTGGTACAGGAGCACTCACCTTGATCGTCTTGTCAGAAGAGCCACTGAAGAGCAAGTCACCCATGGAATAGACACAGAGACACCAGACAGGGCCCTGGTGTCCCACAAAGGTCCCTTTGCACTTGAAGATCTGCTGAGGGTCATAGGCTACAAATGGGAGAAGTTAATGAGGGACCAGTAGGGCTCTGGGGACAATGTGGGGCAGGGGAGGGCTATACTCACATCCAAGGATACCCATGTTCAGGCGTGCATTGATGTGAGACAGCTCATCCTGCAAGGCCAAGAACAGCAGAAAATGGGTGGTGGAGTTCACATGATCTGTGGAGAAGCTACGGAGCCCTAGGCCTAGGGTCAGCTCTTATTGAAATATAAATCCTGAAACCCTGAACACTAGGAGCAAAGGCCAGAGGAGGGCCCCAATCAGTTCTGAGTTTCACCACTGCAACCCTCCCCTACTCACATTCAACATGGATGCATCCCTCCGGAATTCCATGAGGTCCTCACTGAGCTTGCTCTGGTTCTCATCCAGGACGTCTGAGCAACAAGAGAAGAACAGTGTTACTGGAGTCCAGAGCAGTGCTGAACCCCTTGCTCCCTGAGCTAGGCCTTACCAAACTTAAGCTCAAGGCTCTTCTCCAGCTGGTCAATCTTCTCTGAGAGTTTGCCCAGCATAGAGCGCAGGAAGGCAATCTCCTGGTCCTTTTGGGCCAGTGCCACATGCATCTCGTGGAAGCGGTCATCTGTCTGCTGCAGGAACTCCTTCAGGCCCTCGAAGCGGCATGTTTCTAAGTGTGTCTCATAGGTGTCCTGATTCCCAATAAATGTGCACCTGGGGGAACAGCACAGCTGCCCACCTGCCTGACTAGCAGGACTGACCCCTTAAGCATCCCTGACCCCATTAAATCTTTCTAGAGTCATCGTGGTCATGTCCATTACCCCCACATCAGCAACCTTCCTGACCTCCAGTACCCAGCAATCAGGACATTTCACCAGTGAAGTCTTATACCTCCAGAATGCTTCAAGGATCCCTCCCTCCCTAAGAATAAAATGTCTGCTCATCACCAGCCTCCCTGCTCCGAACAGCTGGGTAGGATCCTGCTTCCCCTCCACACCCATTCCAGCCATTGTTCAAATCTATGCCCCTTTCCCCACCTTCCCTGCTACTCCACTTCCAACCTGTTGAGCCCTCTCTGTGTTCTCCTGGGCACCTGGATATGGACTGTGATGGCAGTTCCTGGTGTGGCTTCTGGCTCTGGAGCATGTTCCAGGCATCAGCTCCCAGAAGCCCTCGGCCTAGGAACACAGACCCACCAACCCCCGCCCCCACCCACTCACCCGTACTTAGAGTGGGGACACTTGATGTGCTCGCATTCTTTCAGGTGGGCCTCGAGATTCATCTTGAGAAGGGGTGGGCAGCTGGGGTTGTTGGGGCAGCGCACAGGCCTGTAGTCACAACTACTCTCGTGGTCCCTGTGCATATGTAGGACACGGGAGCTGAGCTGAGACCCCCCTACAATGTAGTCCCAGAGAGGTAAAGGTGCTCAGCCAGCCCAGGGAGGAAGAGGGTCAAAAGGTACTCACTTCCGGGCACTAAGCTTGATGGTGAAGGGGCAGCCCCTTGGGTCCACCTCAAAGACACCAGGCTTTCCAGCGCCTGCTGCATGGCAGCCATGCCGACAGTGTATGAAGAGCTCTCCAATCTGCTCAGCTACTGCAATGTTGTTCACCACCACTGTCAGCTTGGCATTGTCCACAGGACACTTCTCTGGGAGAGGAGGACATGTTGAGCCCACCACCTACCCAGCCACCTCTCTCCCTGGCAGCTTTGCCCAGTGGGAAGCCAAGTCCTGGGGAGGGAGATGCAACGGCGCAACAGGTGGAGAGACGCCCACCAGGTGCCTTGCCCACTCTTTCAACTGCCCCAAGGTGCCAGTGCAGGAAAGCACAGCAGACCTCCCAGAGGGTAGATGGACAGCCAGCTGGGTGTGGAGAAGCAGGGATGGCCAGGGACAATAGCATCTGTTAGAGCCCCAGCCCTCACCCTGGGACCCGGCCCACGGCCACCATGGCCACCACGGCCAAGGCTCTGACTATGGAGACACCAGGAATTAGGGGCTTGCTTTGCTGTTTAAGTCCTCTGCCAGGCTTGAGCCTTGCATCACTTTTCAAGCCCTGGGAGAGGCCATACATGCCTGGATAAGAAACCAGTGGCCTCTGCTGGCTGCCCGGGAAATAGCAGGGTGGAATTACCTACCAACCTCACAGGTCTAGATGGGAGGCACACACCTACCTGACTTCAAGGCGCATCGTCTACAGAAGGTGTGCTGTGGGGACAAAAAGTGGACTTGGGGACAGCTGTAACTGTCTTCCCTCCAGTCAAGGTCAGTGGTAGCCCAGAGCTCACACCATCCCACACCACTGCAGAGAGCTCCCGCTGGACAGCCAGCTTAGGAGGATGAGCAAGGGCTAAAGTCCTAGGAAGTCACAGGGAAGACACCTAGGTCTTAGAAGGCGTAGGGAAGACGCTCAGGGGAGTCCGCGTGTCTGTGACCTCACCCCACATGTAGTGATCACAGGGTCCTTGAACACACTGCAGCAGAGCTGGCAACACAGCTTTACTGAGGGCTGCTCAGCAAAGACCAATGGCTCCTAGACAGAGTAGGGCAAAATCGTCAGAACGTGGGCCAGGAGAGCCGCTGTAGTGCTTCAGTAGACCCTCAGTAACATGAACTACCCACGCCATCGCCGCATGTCCACCCTGCCCAGGGCTGTCCACTGGCACTGGGCCTATCCTAGAAGGCACTGTTGACTAGAGAGAGCCATGAGAGGAGCAAGGAGCTAAAGCAAGGGGTGTGGTTCAGGGGCAGGCTGTAAGCAGTGAGAAACCATCTCAGACAGCCTTACTGGCCTCTCTTCCTGGCTTACAGAGTAGCAAAGCCACCTATCTGAGCCCCACGTGCCCACAACTCATTCCCAGGAAGCCCCCACACGAGTCAGAGATTTCAACATGGACTAGAGGCCCTAATCGGGTCTGATCTACCCCCAATGTGAGCTTTGTTGGTGCAGTCTGAGGGTAAAGTGCCCCATGCCACCACAGCAGTGACAACCCTAAAAGATGACTCCTGCCAAGCCTACCATACCTACCGGCTCCTCCTCCTCCTCAGGCAGCGAGAACGTGGAGCGCAGGGACATGCTGGACTCGGAGTGTAAGGAGCGGACAGAGATGGCTGAGTCAGAGCGGCGAGGAGTGTTGATAGGGGGCTGCGCAGATGGAGGCAGCCTATCAGGGGGTTGAGCCCTGTGGAGGCAGGGGTGCCCCTAAGCCACCCCACTTCCAGCAAGCCCACCAGGCTGTGGATTGTGTGTGGGAGGCTGGTATGGCCTCAATCCGGCTGCCTGTGGTGGCCAGCCCTGGCCTTTGGTGCTGGGCTGCCCGATCTTGCCTGCCAACTTTCTTTGTGTAAATGGAGAGATTTCCTGCTATTCAATTTTACAGGACATGCTCGGGCTTCTTCCTGCTTCCCGTGAGGGAATGTGGGCTGCAGAGAGGCTGCATCCACCAGCCAATCCTGGGGCAGCTAAGACCCCAGATTACTGAACAGAAAAGTGTAGAAGCCTGGTCAAGGAGAGGTGCCCATGGGCTGCTTTCTCGTCCAAGAGACACTCGACCTAGCCAGAGAGGTTCACTGTAATGACAGGAATGTTTTTACCAGAGGCTGGCCTAGCCTCCTGGGACCTAAAGGGAGCAACCTTTGGTGAGGTCGTAGGGGAGAGAAGCACAGTATTCAAGAGCTACTGTTGCCATAGCTCTCCCACGCAGGACCCAATGCCTAGGCCCATCTGCCTCTCCTGAGCCTGTGCCCAGAACAGGGAAGGGGACCATGGAATAGGGATGTAGCCTATCCCGGTTCTGGGTATCTCTGAACAGGAGGCAGAGACTAGGTACATACTTCACTCACCAGGGCAGTGCCCATCTCTCCTTACGACATTCCAAGTTACGTCTTGCATGGGAATGTCACGTAAGACCCAGAGGGTAAAGTTAAAGGAAGTGGGTCAAATACCCCCACAGGCAGCAATGGCAAGCAGGAGCCAATACAGAGCTGCACTCTCCCCTCTGCCTACTGGCTAGCGCAGCTCTCAGGCTCCCACCCCAAGCACAGCATCTGAGGCCAGTCAATGGAGTGGGGTAGGCACAGCTGCCCAATGTCCTACAGCAATCAGAAGATTCTAGGACATGTCTCAAGTTACTGTAACCTGTCAGAAGCACAGTGAATCCACTTCCAAGGCCCAGGCTGCAATCAGGAGCTGGGTGGAGACTGAAAAGTGAAGCTGTGGGGCGTGAAGCTGTGGGGCGTGGGTACCACATATCTGATCCCATCCTTAGGCTCAGGGCAGCGCCTGGCCCGTAATATGCCTACTCAGCATTTTATCTTCCTATTGAAAGGGAAAAAGGGGCTGGAGAGATGGCTCAGGGGTTAAGAGCACTGACTGCTCTTCCCAAGGTCTTGAGTTCAAATCCCAGGAACCACATGGTGGCTCACAACCATCTGAAATGGGATCTGATGCCCTCTTCTGGGGTGTCTGAAGACAGCTACAGTGTACTTACATATAAATAAATAAATCTTAAAAAAAAAAAAAAAAAAAAAA
>JADRCD010168103.1:1163-11761 GCA_019843815.1 Montemys delectorum
AAAGAAAGAAAGAAAGAAAGAAAGAAAGAAAGAAAGAAAGAAAGAAATTGCATTTGCTAAGACCTTGGAGGCTCCAGTGTCAGAAGCGAAGGGGTGCAGTCAGTTTACAATCCCATCCAAAGCAAGGAAGTTTCTTGTTCTTTTGTCCTCTGGCAGAGGCAGGATGGGGATGAAGGATGCTGGCATATTCTCCCTAGCTCAGTGGTTCTCAACTTTCCTAATGCTGCAACCCTTTAATTCATGTTACTGTGACCCCCGGCCAGATTTCTGTTGGTACTTCATAACCGTAGTAATTTCCGCTACTGTTGTGAATCGTAATGTAAATATTTGTGTTTCCCGATGACCTTAGGTGACTCCTATGAAGGGGTCAGGACACACAGGTTGAGAACCTCTGCTGGTCTAGCGTCTCCTCTCCATTCAGTGACTGTCAGAAAAAGTTTTTCTAGGGAGGGGAGATCCGGGCAGCTGGTGGCGTTCATTCCAGCTGCCCCTTGAAACCTCTTCCTCTCTCAGGAACCGGAAGCACAGTACACCTGACCCTGCAAAACCTGTCATCAGGCCGCTGATTAATTCTTTGTTTTTCTTTGCTTTCCCACATTGGGCTGAGTCAGGGTGCCGCTTTTCACAGCACACACCCCAAACTGCCTAACTGTTATTAAGTTTCTGAATCAGTTCAATTCTTAGTTGCTCTGGGAACTTGCCTTCCCGTTCCCTTTCCAAGCACTCAGGGCTCATTAGGAGTCCCTCCCTGCCTTAAGCACGGTTACTATTGCTATGATGAGACATCATTTGGTGAGCCATTGTCTCTCCAAAAACAAATTGGGGAGAAAATGACTTCTTGGGTTTATGCTCCATCACTGAAGGAAGACAAGACAAAAACTCAAACAGGGCAGGAACCTGGAGGCAGGAACTGATGCAGAAGCCATGGCAGGATGCTGCTTACTGGCTTGCTCCTCGTGTCTTGCTCAGCCTGATTTCTTAAGGAACCCAGGGCCACCAGCCCAGGGATGGTACCACCCTCAATAGGCTGGGCCCAGCACATTCCCTGTGCCCTTTTAGCCTCAGCCTTTCCTGTGGGTTCCTGTGTGGTCTCTGCAGAAGAGCATGCACCACGAACAATGTTGAAGCTATTGAGCGTTACAGAACAGGTGAGTTCTGTTCCGCTTTCATGGTCGCAAATCCCATCTTTTCTAGCACAGATCCAGCAACTCCCTGGGAAGCTAAGGCTACCGAAGAGAGATTTAGGGGGAGTGTTAGGTAAGAGTCTTCCCAGCTGTGGGGAAAATGTATGGTTTCACTGAAAGTTCCACAAAGGTCTCCCTGTTAGTTCTGAAGACAGTGTAAGTCCGCACTTCGACCCCAGGGAGCTGGATGCTGAGCCACGCTCTGGGTTTCCTGTACCATCTACTCATCTGGGAGGTAGCTGGAGCAAGCAGTCTGCTCAAGGACCCGTAGAACCAAAGGGCAGACAGAGCGCAGGATTGGAAACAGCAGCTCATGGTTTGGGGCAGGTCTGGAGCCCATTTGACAGCCCTCAGAAGGCTCACGGGGTGGGGTGGGGAGCTGGCTGGCCTTAAAAGTCCCTTGAGCTCCTGTCTCGGGGCTGCCGCATGCACCTGTGTTGCTGCTGAGACAGGAAGTGATATTTTCAGAGCCTTTAGCCCCCACCCCCCAAACCTCAAGAAACTTTTGACGATGCTTTAAATGTCATGTGTATTGTTGAGAAGAGAAGAAACCCAGGTGTGAGCCTTTGTTACTGACATGACAAGAGTTATTTGGTAATATCGCAGGAAGTCACGCTGTCAAAATAATAGAGAAGGTAGTGTCTAGCTGGGGGCCACGCCTTATAATAACTGTACTTAGTACAGAGGCACTTCCGCTGCTTCTCCAGCTCTGTGGTTCCCTCTGAGGTAGAGCCCAAGGCTGGGGGCAGGGTAAGACACTGGGGCCTACTCTTCAGACATCCTTGCTGTTGGCACATAAGCCTAGAACGGTGCTGAAAGGCTCCTTGTCTAGGGGGCAGTTGCCTAGGCGGCAGCCAGTTACCTGACTGAGTGTTGGCGGGGACCAGACGTGATGTAAAGCATCCTTTTACATTGTTTTTGCCTAAACGATTTGTCTACTTGGTGGAGCGCCTCCACATAACGGCAGCATCTGGGAGCTTGCACCTTGGCCACATCCTGCCTGTCCCCACCCCCCACCCCCTTCTCTTTCATTATCATTATTTTTTTAAGACAGGGTCTCACATGTCCCAGGCTAGCTTTGAACTTGCTATTATAGTCAAGGGTGGTCTTGAACTTGACCTTCCTGCTTCCACCTCCAAGGTGTTAGGATTATACCACACAGCTCATGCTGTGTGTGTGTGTGGGGGGTGCGGGGGGATTGAACTCCATGCACTAGGCAGAGGGTCTATCGGCTGAGCTACTGAGCTACACCCTCAGCTCATCCTGTCTTCCATTCACAGGTGCTCACAGTCTGCCCTCCAGGACGTGAGTTTGGCCCAGCACCAGGGACAGAAAGAGTCCTACGGACACCAGGTGGGAGAATAAGTGGAAGCTGAGTGGGAACTGGGCTCTGTTTGTTTCTTCATTGAATTTTCATGTGGAGCCGGAGGAGGGGCTCCCAGCTTGTCCGTTTCAGGTCTCAGGCTGAAGAGGGTGTGGGCAGCTGAGGACCTCTACAAGCCAGGCAATTCAGACGCTGCAGCGAGAAACAGCTCAGTTCTTCGCGGGAGTTTCTGCCTCTAATTTATGTCTCAGGTCCTGCCCTTCTTTTTAGCCTCCTGCAGGAATTGCCCGCCCACTTGACAGATTTACTGCCACCGTCAGCTGCTTGTTCAGCTGGGGACTGCCAGGCCCAGGTAGCCTTTTACCTTGGCGGAGCATAGTTTCTCTGTTTACCCTAAATTTAAGTCTACAGCTCTAGTCCCAGGCAATCTGCAGGTCTTGTGCGCATTGCTCCTCCCTGTCATCTTGTTATGTTGTTACCTGCGTCACCCTGATCTCCAACCTGGCTGACCTCCCTGCCTTCCGTGGCTAAGTCAAGTTTGCTCCCACTTTAGGGTCCTTCTCCTACCTAGCCCTGCTTTGGGAGCACACCTCCGTTCTGGCCAGGGCTCCGTTCTCCCTTTCCAGTTGGCCTGGCCCCATCTCAGACTTAACTTCTCGCAAAAGCCCTCCCCCCCCCCCCCTCCTATCCTTCTCGGATTTGTTTCTTAAGGACACCTACCACCATCCAGTCTGCTCCTGTTTCCTTATGTGTTTTCTGTCTGCTTTCTCACAACTGAAGACCCTGCGGGACTCAGGAGTGTGAGTCAGACACGTGGTAAGAAGCCCTGTGAGTACACTTTCATATTCAAAACGTTGTCTTCCCTTCACTGTTTGCCTGGAAATGCACAACAGCCATCCAAAAGCCGTTGGAAAAGTTCAAAGACAGCAGAGCTTTGAAGAGGGAAGGTCTTCTTTATTTCTCTCTCGCCAAGCTGGGGCCAGGCCCTCTGCTTTGGACTCCTCTGTAGAGAAGAGTGGTTACTCGCCTCTGGGCCAGAGAGAGCTCCAGCCTTCTCGAAGGACAGTACCGCCTGTGTGTGGCAAGGATACTCTGCGCAGCTACTACGCGCATCTCTGTGTGCTTACCTGCCGCAGACTTGCCCTACCGTGCATTAAGCAACTGCCGTACACTCTAGGGCGGTGGGCTTTCTGACGGCTCGTAGCTTCATCCTTGCAGACAAGTCCTGACGTAGGCATTGGAAACTTGTTCTTTTGAAAGAAGAGTCGGAATGAAACTCGTAGGTTGTATGGCCTCCTAGGAGGCAGCTGGGGAGTCTGTGGAAGCTGTCTGACTCCCAAATGCTTGTTATACTCCGGGTCATAAAACCTAGAACTCTGAAGAACAACTAAAACTGTCCTGAGTTGTCAATTCTCCCAGAACAGCCCAAGTTAGGTATCTGTATAAGCAGGCAGGGAGGTTAATCCTAACCAGGCTAACTGCATTCAGGCCTGGTCTAGATCTCAGATGAAAGGAGAACATGGCTTCCTTTGGGCTGCCGCTGTCCCGTAGGGGTGAGATGTTACTCTTCGATGGGCGAGAGGACTCTTGGGTGTTGTTAGGACATGCTCCCTCCAGCTTTTCAGCCCATGCCTATGTTCTTCTTCATGGGATGATTTAGCAAGCGTCAGCCCATTTTGAAATGATTGTGAAGGTCATACAGGTTTTGGGGTCAAAGGTTTTGGGGCCAAACAACCTGAGGAGAAGTGCATGACCCTTACCTCTTCCAGCTCCAATTCTCTATGTGCTCTGTTCCCCTCCCCCCAAAACATACCCCACCAGGATAATCTCACTGACCTTTCTGATGGCAGCTGGGAATTAACATCAGCTAAAGAGATTGTTTACCTAAAAGGGAACAGGTAGAGACATTTCTTGTTAATTTATGAGAAAGAAGTTAAGAAGTGAAACAGGCTAGGTTGACTCCATGACAGGCTTCAAATGGGCAGTTCAGGAGACAAGGCCTAAATCTCTGTTTCCAAGATCTCAGCAAGTCCAGGCAAGTCCAGGCCTCAGAAGCTGCCTCACCACCTGGCCTGAGGCAAGGACAATGGGTCAACAGCAGTTTCCAGGCTTCCTCAGCTACTTCCTCAGGAACAGTTTCCAGACCTCCTCAGCAACAGTTTCCAGCCCCCAAGCCCTGGTAATGGAATGTCCCTAAAGATAGAGCAAGATAAAGGTCACCTACCCCAGAATCCTCTAATGTGCTTTAAGTCAGGCTTTTGAGCTTACTTAGTTGTCTCTCTATCTCAGTAATGGGAGACCCTAGCATGCTAGACTTCTGCAGAATAAAACACTTTGCATTTACATACTATTTGAGTCCTGGGTATCATTCTTCAGCAAATCATGGGCCCTTACAACAGGAATTTTTGACTTTTACTTTTTGTTTCTGGGTAATGTCAATCATTGTCAATCTAGAGGTGCTGATGCCCGCCAAAACAGAGTGAAACCCGTGTGTTGTTAACATGACATACTCCAGTGTTTAAGGACTGACCTAATTACTGCTGCAACCGACAATCTAGGCAGAGTCCCCCTGTAGGCAGCTACCTGGGTCACTAGCAATCGGTCTTAGCATTGACAGTACCAGGGGGTTAGTTAATGCATTAGTTGTTCTCCAGAACTGAGCTTGATTCTCCTATCACCAAGTTCAACAAAACTCTCCTTACTTCCCCCTGCCAGTTCTGTTTGTTTTCTGTTGTCTCAGGTGCATGGTTTCGCTTTCTGGTCTATAACCTGGGCCACCTTGTCCCTACCCTCACACCACTGGCTCAGACACCCTGCTTCAGCCTCTTCTCTCACTCAGGCAAGTCTTCTAGAAGATTCCAAATACTGTCTATCTCTGCAATGTGGCCCGAGTTAAAGTACAGACGGAATTATGAATGCTCTTCTCTCCCTCAGAATTGTCCTCATCCTCATTTTCAACACCTTGGAACTGACTGTGCTATTCTCTCAGTCTCCCTAAGCCTCTCACCCTATAATCTAGCCACACGTTTGTTGTTATTACTGTTGGTTTTGACTTCTGTTTTCCCCTATACCTGCCTTCTCTAGCTATGGAAATCCTGCCCTTCATTCAATCACAAACATATGAGCCACCTCTTCTGGGAAGCCCTCCTGCATTCTCCTAAGTCGAGTGCTTGGTCTTCTGTACGCTCGGCCCTTTGGCGGCTGTAATCGTTGGTCTGGCCACTCTGCCGGCTGCCAGTTCAGAAGACAGGAGTGCTGCTCTGTGTCGCTAGAGTCAACGGATTGGCTCTAACTTGCCCTAGGCCTGGGCTGATAGCCGTGTGGCTTCAGTGCAGAGATGTCCAGCATCCTCCCACCCCCACCCCTTCAGAGGGTGTCGAGGGTTCCCTAGAAACTGACACTTCAAAGCCACTAAGGGGAAAAAAAAAACTAGCTAAATCGGGCAATGTCGCTTCCTTCTGAGGATGCGTTCCTGTCCTCCTGCACCTGTGCATGGCCTCCAGCCAGATTTTGACACAAACCAGCTGTTGCACGCAGAGTCACTGAGGAGAGGTAAGGGCGCTCAGAGAAGGTTGGGAGAGAGCTGACCTCTGCCTCCAGCCCCTCTTGAGAGTCCTTACTGGAATGGTTCCCTCTCCTAACTGCCTCGAGGGTCTGTGGTATTTCCTTCACCCTCAGGGCGAGGTGTCTTTTTCCAAAGGCCAGAAACACCTTAGATCCTCACTCTGCGCTCTAGAGTGACGGGGTGCTTAATTTTCAGGTTTTTTTTTTTTTTTTTTTTTCCTTTTTTAGCCTTGATGGGGTTGGAACCCAGGGCTTAAAGTTCTACCACGGACCTACCTCTGCAGGCTACTGGCTTTCTTTTTTACTTTTAAATTTTCCAGGTGCCCCGGGTGGCTCTTCCCAGCGGGAGTCCGGCCCTAAATCCTAGGCCATTTGCATTTTCTCAAGGACTCTTTGTGGCAGGTAGGTCCTTGCCTCTTGCAAATGACCTTGAATAACACCGCCCTCTGCGCGCTCTCTCTGGCTGCCACAGGAAGAGCGTCCTGCCTGCTGTGAGTCTGAGGCCTTTTAGAGCAAGGCAGGAAAACCGAACTGCCTGTCCTTCCTCACCCATCTCTGGTGACCAGCGGATTAGGCGTTTAGGACTTGGATTTGCAATTTGTGAATTGATTAAACTAGGAGACTTTACTGAGCGGCTCCCAAGGGCCCAAGTCTTTTATGCCTCTTTTACAGAAGAATCTGAGTTATGACAGAGTTTGGCGCACTCAGCTCCCAACCAGACTCCCCCTATGGGCTCTTCATTCGCGCTGAATCACGGGCCTGACTGTCGCCCAGAGCAGAGAGGGCGTCTCCTGCGGCTGGCGGATTTTTACTGCTTCCTTTTCATAATTCACCTCTGTCTGATCTCAGTCCTTGCCTGGCCACTCCTGCGTGCCCAACAAACATGGAAAACCGCTACCCTTTTCTCAGCCATTAGCTAGCAAGAGAGAGGCGTGCTTCCCCATCGGGGGCTGCAGCCGTGATGGCGTGGGGGTGGGGGCGCTGAGAGGTAGGCTCCATTCACCAGGCCTGAGCGCACCGGCTCCCTCACCAGGCCTGCATCTCTTGGGTCTGGTGAAAAGAGAAGGGGGGTGGGTGGGCACCCTCCTGGGAGGCCGATCCAGGGGCTTTCTCTCTGCCTTAGCGCTGTTGTCTAGGCTTGCCAAGTCCCACGAGTTGGCAAACTGGAGAAGTGCTTTCAAAGCCGGCCTTCGCCCTCCTTGGCAGATGCCTCAAAGCCGTCTTGCTTTGCTTTGCCTGTGCCTGGGAGTCTGTATAGGGCATTTGTTCACACGCCTCAGTGGGGACATCCCTGGAAGCAGCTCACAGAGGCACAGTCGGAGCTCAGCTGGATGACCCTTGAGGCAGGACCACTTGGGTGGGCGTCAGGAACTGGGGCCAGGTGGCTTGGGAGGAGCAGACAGCCAGAATGGGCGAGGGAGGTGCTAGCAGCGTTAAGGACTGAGAGGCATTGCCCAATGGTTAACTTTTATAAGCTGTAGGCAGAGCTCTGAAACTTTTTCTGTTTCTGTTTTGTTTTAGTTAATCCTGTTTGATGTAAAATCATAAATATCCCAGGACATAGAAATGAGTCCCTGGAACCAGACAGAATCGACAGTGGCCATGGAATTTACTGGCCTCATAACGTTTTTCTAAAGTTTCATTTCTGGACATTCATAAAGCTTTAAAATGAGGCTCTTTGAAAAAGCCAAGTATGGGGTTGGTTTTTGTTTGTTCGTTTGTTTTTTTTCCGAGACAGGGTTTCTCTGTGTAGTCCTGGCCTACATCACAGGTAATAGCTCAGCTAAGATTGCCAATCAAAATGCCAAATACCAATCCCAGCACTTGGGTTGTGAACCATCATGTGGGTGCTGGGAATTGAACCTAGATTGTCTATAAGAGCAAAAAGTGTGTTTTTTTGGGGGGGGGTTGAAACAGGGTTTCTCTGTGTAGCCCTGGCTGTCCTGGAACTCACTCTGTAGACCAGGCTGGCCTCGAACTCAGAAATCCGCCTGCCTCTGCCTCCCAAGTGCTGGGATTAAGGGCGTGCGCCACCACCTGGCTGGTGTCTTTTTTTTTTTTTTCTTAAGATTTGTTTATTTTTATGTATATGAGTACACTTCAGACACACCAGAAGAGGGCATCAGATCCCATTACCGATGGTTGTGAGCCACCATGTGGTTGCTGGGAATTGAACTCGGGACCTCTGGAAGAGCTTTCAGTGAGTGCTCTTAACCGCCAAGCCATCTCTCCATCCCCACAACAAGTGTCTTGATACCTCAGCCAGCTCTGCAGCGTCTTGGCTGCTTTCTAGAAAGCACAGAAATGAATTTTATTTTGATCTTGTCAAAGGTAAATTGATAAATATATTTCTGGAATAGGGAAAGAATATTGAATGATTGCTGCCTTGAACAAGTACCTCTACTCCAACCAGCAAACCAAACAAGAACAAAACAGCTCTGGTGCTCGTAGCCCACAGTCTATACATCTTGTACTGGCTTTGTGTCCCCTTGCCCTGCCCTTAAGTTGACTTGCTTTATTATATTTCAAACCTGCTGTGGCAAGGAATGTCCAAATTGGTTTGCTTCTGTCTTGTATTTACAAAGAAGGCCATGGGTCCGGTTCACAAGCGAGCGGCCCTGGAAAGACAATGTCCTTTCCTTCCTGAGACAGATATTTCAGGATTGGGGAAGCAGGGTTTCCTGTGTTCTCACAAGGGGCTGAGAAAAAAAGAAAGCGGAGCAGTTTCAGAAAGAATTCAGCCTGGGCTAAACAGGGGACTGCTTTTGTGCACAGCTCTCTTCTACCGGGAGAGGCCTGCCTAGCCTGGGGGCTGCAGGCACAAGAGGAAGTAAGGCTACGATTGTAGCCGGACTGTTCTCTGGAAGCCTGATACTCAGGGCAGGACTCACTGGAGGTCAGGATTTCCTTCCCTCCACCCATCTCCTGCGCCAACCCCCCACTGCTCCAAGCTCTGATCACACAGCAGTTGTGTCTTACTTCTGTCCTTTCTCACCAAAGAGCATAAGGAACGTTGGCTCCCTCTAGAAACGTTGACGTACTTTATATTGAGTTTCCACCTTGTTTCTGTGTTCTGCAAAAGGCAAAGCCATCTCTGTCAGGCTATGTGCAATCCCATCAGGCAATGCGCAATAGCGCCAGGCCAGTTTTCCTTCAATTTCCTTTTACGTTGTTTTTTCTTCATTTTGTATTAATACATTTTTAAGTTAGCATGCAGAAGAATGTCAATATAGAGTTAACATTAAGGTATTTTCATTCTTATGTGTTATTATTGTACTTTGCTTAATTCCTTCCCTTCTGCCAGTGGCCTCCATGTCCCCTCTGCTCCCACCTGGTTCCTGCCATGCCCTCAGAGTCTCCATTTCAAGTTCACGTCATACATGTTCCATTAGTTTCTCTTTTATTTCCCCTCTCTAAGATCTTCTATTCCAACTTTCAAGCTCTCTTTTCCAGTTTTAACACACAAATGTGCACACATGCACACACATTACAAATTTAACCCTAAATTCCACCTATGAGAGAAAATGTAGCATCATTTTTTGAGTTGGCTTCTTCCACCTAACACGATTCCCAGTTCCATCCATTTTCCTGCAAATCATGAGATGATATTTTTGAACTTTTTTTGTTTTTCTGATTTGTTTTGTTTGTTTGTGTGCCTGTTTTATGAGACAGGGTTTCTCTGTGTAGCCCTGGCTGTCCTAGAACTGACCCTGTAGACCAGGCTGTCCTCAAACTCAGAGATCTGCCTACTTCTGTCTCCTGACTGCCACCACTGCCTGGCTATTTCTTTCTTTTTTAAATAGATGGACAAAGTAACATTGTGTATATGTTTTATATTTTTTGTTTGTTTTTTCTCTCTCTCTCTCTCTCTTTCTTTCTTTCTTTCTTTCTTTCTTTTTTTCCTTTTTTTTTTCTTTCTGAGACAGGGTTTCTCCGTGTAGCCCAGGCTGTCCTGGAACTCACTCTGTAGACCAGGCTGGCCTCGAACCCAGAAATCCGCCTGCCTCTGCCTTCCAAGTGCTGGGATTAAAGGTGTGCGCCACCACTGCCCGGCCTTGGTTTGTTGAGACAGGGTCTCTCAGTGTTGTTCTGGCTGTCCTAGAACTCACTCTGTAGACCAGGCTGGCCTACAGATTCAGAGATCCGCTTGCCTTGGCCTCTGGAGTGCTGGGATTAGAGGAGTGAGTAAGCGGCCATGCCCAGTGATTTTAATATTTCAGTTATTATTATTATAATATTTTGTCTTGTGCTTTGAGACAAGGTATCACGTAATACAGACTGGCTGTGACCCTGAGGATGACCTTGACTCCCGATTTTACATCTTACAAATGCAGAGATTACAAGAATATGCCAACATGCCTAGGTTTGAATTTATTTCTCATTAAAAACATCCATGAAGTTAAACAACAATGACAAAAACCCTTACCAAATGCAAGGAATAATGATGATGAGGATAATATGTCCAGGAAAGAGGAGAAATACAACAATAAAGTAACAGAAAGTGGCTGTGGGTGAGGGTGGGGGGG
>JADRCD010168105.1:4725-23213 GCA_019843815.1 Montemys delectorum
TGTGTGCATGTGTGTGTACATGTGTGTGTGCATGTGTGTGTGTCCATGTGTGTGTGTATGTATGTATGTGAGCGTGTGTGTGTGCACGCATATGTGTGTGTGCATGTGTGTGTGTGCATGTGTGTGTGTGCATGTGTGTACATGTGTGTGTGTATATATGTATGTATGTGAGAGTGTGTGTATGCACGCATATGTGTGCATGCATGTGTGTGTGTGCATGTGTGTGTGTGTGGTTTTTTTTTCCTATGCTTGTATATAAAGACTTTCAGCTCCTTTGAGAAGGCCAAATCAGGGCAAAGTCAATTCTAGGATTTTCACGAGCACCTTTAAACCTCAGAATATAGGGTTTAAAATGAGAGGAGACATTTGTTTCTTTTGAGGTCTTTAGTTAGAGAGGCTATGCTTCTTGCTATGTTTCCTGACAGTTTCAAAATGTGGTTTAGATAGAGTTGCCATCCAGCTGTGACCAGAGAGACACACAAGAGGGAGAACTAGTGTCAAGGAACCTGGTATTACAAAGAAGAATGGGTTATAGGTTCTTAATAGCCAACTCACCCTCCGAAAACTTTAAAAACAATGAACCCACTAAAGACAATCATAGAAGGGGTGGGTTGGTCAGATAATGTGTGCACTAAGTATTCATAATAAGTTACCGGAGCTGAAAAGACCTACACAAGGACAATTTTCAGGAAATTTTGCCTAAGAAAATAGAAGCTTCCATACTTCCAAGTGCTGAAGCAGGGACCAAAATGTTCCTGTTAGCATTGCTGTTCATGACACTGATGAAAAGAGTAATACATAACTGTTTTTAATCTTTGCTCTTTGCTGACACAAAGTGATAAAGATATTCACTCAAATGAATAGTAAGTAGCTGGGGCTGCCTAGGGTAAGATTTATTTCAGATGTAAAACACTTTAAGTGGACACAGGAAATGTCACCCTCAAGCAGGGTGTCTATGTTTAGAAAATGAAAGGATGGCATGGGACTCTGGAAAAAACTATGTGTGTTTCAGGATGTGTTCTCCTCAGCATCTTCCAGATTTAAATTGAATTTTGATGGATATCTACCGTGATCAAGATGTTATTCTCAAACCAATAATACTTGGCATACACTCAGTTTGCCTTATATTTTATTTATGCCATATTTACTGAATATCCACTTATAAGCAAACAAGAACACAGTATCCTATTTAAATCTCCTTTTGTTTCTTAGATGGTGGCATAGTTTTTAAGCACACGTGCTATGAATTCAGTCTCTGAGTGTTGATAGAACTGTTTAAAACTTGTTGTTAATAATTAACTGTTAAAAATTACATTGAAGGCATGCTAGATTTGAGATGTTCCTAATTTCTATGAAATCAGTTTAGAGGATGCATACCTTGGTATGGCAATGTAACCACATTTGGTGACAATTGACTCAAACTGAAGAATTTGTGAGCAATTCACTTAACATAAATGAAACCTATGCTATAAAAACTAGAAGAGATGTCTTAAATTTAAACATGTAGTCTTTCACTTTCTCAAGAAAATAGAAATTGAAATGTACCCTTTTGAAGGGCAAAGGCATCTTTTCCTCGAAGCTCTCCACTCCTCCTCCCCCACACCACCTTCTTCCTCCCACTAATGATGCATTTATGCAAACACGCTTAAAAATATGAACTGGAAAAGCCAGTGTGACTCACTCACTGACAAGATTCAGGATGGTTGATTCATAAACTTAAAGCACACTGAATCATAATGTAGCAATAAAAAAATTTTTTCTTCTGTGAGAATACAAAAAAAAAGTATCAAAGTAAATTTACTTAGCTTTCATAGTTTGTTCTGTAGACGTTATTGCTTGTTCTAGGAGATATAGTGTTCATCTGGAGACAGTGTTTTGCCATAGGAGTGGATGAAGACAGCTACAGAAAGGGAGGGTCATTCAATTGTCTGCGTCTCTTATTCTCCACTACTTTTCTTCTCTTTTGTCAGGTTGGCATGTTGTCTGCGGTCCCTCACCTTGTCATGACAATCATTGTGCCTATCGGGGGACAAATTGCAGATTTTCTAAGGAGCAAGCAAATTCTTTCAACAACTACAGTGAGAAAGATTATGAATTGTGGGGGTAAGTGCATGTGGACTGGTAAGCGCATGTTGCTGTTTTGGGGTCCTGTGATCCGCATACAAGAATATGACTTTCTCTGTGTGCCATACTTCTTCATGCCAGATAGATATGCACCTCCATAGTTTATTTCAAGCCATTTTCCCATGGCCAAGGTTTTCAAAACTCATTATATTTGTATATATTGTAACTAAACCTCTAAGAACTGAAACTTTAGGTCAATTTGGATTTGGAACTACATAATAGAGGCTGCAATAACCTGTGACATAAATTATTAACACCATGTCTCTCTGAGGTAGACTATCCAAATGGGCATGAGTAAGAATTGTTAGTATTTTTGTTTCACTAGTAATTGTATTCTTGAGTTGAGTCTGACTTAGGCCTGTACAGGTTTTCTGCATATTGACACAGTGACAGGATTCATATCTGTAGCTGCCCTTCTGTGTCTAGAAGAAACTCCTTGTGGTCATCTTCTGCCTCCATCTCTTAATCTTAAGCGTCTCTGCTTACAGAGATAAGTTAATAAGCGGGTTTACAGATGTCATTAGGAGTTGGTTCAGTAGTATGGTGATTTAGCAGAGTTAATAGTAGAAGGTTCTTGGCCCAATAATGGTTGTTAATCATATTACATTTACGGCTCTATTGCACTGCAAGGGGGCACACATCAGGTCCTACCCCAGCTAAGAAGATAGTGTTGTTGATAGCCACTGACAGAGGGAGAGTCAGTTTTATTAAAGAGTATAACTCTTAGTAAGTTGACCATTCTCCAGTGGAAGGCCACATACCTAATAATATATGGGCACCACAAATTTGACTTGATAAGCTAACACACACACACACACACACACACACACACACACACACACACACATAAGTGGGTGGGTAAAAATATGGTGGATAGTTTTAGAAAGGTTGGGGGAGGAGATGAATATGATAAAAACGCATTGTAAGAAAATCTCAAAGAACTAATAAAAGAATTGTTATAAAAGATTATAAAATGTCTATAATACTCTCCTATGTTTGCCTTCAAAGGTTTTGGCATGGAAGCCACGCTGCTTCTGGTTGTTGGCTACTCCCATACTAGAGGGGTGGCCATCTCCTTCTTGGTGCTTGCAGTGGGATTCAGTGGATTTGCTATCTCTGGTAAGGCACTTCCTTTTTTGTCTTTCTATACTACATCTTGATCTTTGCTAGTAATTATCTATGTGCTGGACAACACTTATAACATTAAGAAACATCATTTGGATTTTTTACTGTTCCCCTGTCTCCACACTTATGTTTCCTTTCTTTACTATACTTGGTCCATTTGTTAAGAGAATGTTTGCAGTGAGTCATCTTGAGTATTGGGAAAGAAAATGCACATTCTTTCCTTTCCATAGTGTCCTTGAACGGAGTTGTGAAAAGCTGACTGTTAAGCATATAGTATGCACTCAGTATCTTTTGGGAAGATGCGATCTGATGTTCTGTACCAAGTACCTGCTTCTTAGAAGTTTATGTGGCCTTGAGCCAAAGCTTCTGTGTATATTTCAGGTTTCAATGTTAACCACTTGGATATTGCTCCAAGATATGCAAGTATCTTAATGGGCATTTCAAATGGCGTTGGCACGCTGTCGGGGATGGTCTGTCCTATCATTGTTGGTGCAATGACGAAGAACAAGGTAAGGGCAAGAGTGTTTCCATAGCTAAAGATTCTCTTTTATAGCTGGGACATAGCTTTTGTGTTCTTTTGGGGGTAGTATTCCCTCCACTTTTAAGTAGAAAGGACAAATGAAGCTCAGAGGGACAGATCTCTATAGTAGCTCTGATGTGCTCTATATCCCCAACCATTAAGCAAACTGTATCTCAAGCTCTTCCAATACCTACCATTTATTTATTTATCTATCTATTTATTTATTTAGACTTGTTAATTATCCAATCAAGAGCCTTATACAAAATATAGGGTCTTTTATGATGTCCCTGTTGTGACAAGACTATCACCCCCAAGCTCTGCATACCTTTGCCCTATGTTATAAAATAGGTAAACAGCCTTCCCCAGCTTTATTTTGTCAACCTCAATTCAGATTCCCACGTAGTTTTATGAGGAAGGCTATTGTTGTTTTGAGGACAGATGGGAATGAAGAAAAGGAATGAGAAAGGCAAACCAATGGTGAGCTGGTTGAGATGGCACATGCCTATCACTCGGGGCTGAGGAGAAAGAGTCAGGAGAATTCTCAGTTCAAGACCAGCAACCAGCTCAGTTACAAATCTAGAGAACAATTAATAAACATAAAAAGGAATATTCTTAAACTCTGCAGACTATAGGTAAATTTAAAATGTTATTCTCAAACCTTTTTCTTAAAATGTAAAATAATAAAGCAAGTAGTTTTTTTTTGAAGTGTTCTCATGACGTGGATATTGCCAAAGATAGCGCCTAGTGAAAAGCATGCTGGCCGAGCACTCTCAGGGTGGCTTTCAAGCGCTCGCAGGGTGGCTTTCTGGTTTGGGGATTTGCTCTTACAGATTTACTTTTCTCACCACAGTCCCGTGAAGAATGGCAGTATGTCTTCCTCATTGCTGCACTCGTCCACTATGGTGGGGTCATATTTTATGCAATATTTGCCTCAGGAGAGAAACAACCTTGGGCAGACCCTGAGGAAACAAGCGAAGAAAAGTGTGGCTTCATTCACGAAGATGAACTGGATGAAGAAACAGGGGACATCACTCAGAATTACATAAATTACGGTACCACCAAATCTTACGGTGCCACCTCACAGGAGAACGGAGGCTGGCCTAATGGCTGGGAGAAAAAGGAAGAATTTGTGCAAGAAGGTGCCCAAGACGCATACACCTATAAAGACCGAGATGACTATTCATAACAATGCTAGTTGCTGGATTCATTTGTAGTGTTTGTGATTCAATTAATTGTGATTGCACAAAATAATTTTAAAAATGTGGTGTGAACATGTAAACATATCAACCAAGCAAGTCTTGCTGTTCAAAAAAAAAAAAATCTGAATTCAAAACTGACCATGAGATTCCCATCAAGTGCAATCTGTGGCGGTTGTCACGTTTATGCCGTTTTCATTCAGGCCATTTGTCCTTTTGTTTGTGATTTAAAGGTTTCCTGTAGAAATAAGTAGGTATTTGTTGGACCCATCACCGTGTTAGGAAGCACAACTGCTACAGTTGGCACATGTCATCCTACAGAAGTTAGGAAGCCAAAGCTACTGGATCATGCAAACTGCACTTATTCATTTACTATGCTGGACTGCAAATTATCCCAGGGAAATCCTGTCTAGAGACATAGTGGAACAGGAAAGATAGCTAGATCGGGTATTGATTATAATCATTATGTGTATATCATGGAGTGGCTATATCTTTTAATTGAAGAACTATATTGTGTAGCTAGCAAATTGTACTGAATTATTACTAGGAGTGCACAGTGTGTGATATTTTGTGATCTTCCAAAAGCTTATCTTGCAGTGTTTTGTGAAATGCTTGGGCACAAACACTTATTTTTATGAACGAGAGCTTGCAGAGGGAGGCGTATGCTCCATGCCCTCCCATTCACTACCTGACAGTATCAAACCCTTCACATTTCAGTAAAATCCAACTTTCATGTAACATAGCACATAACTTTTTTGCAAAAAAAAATATAAAAAGAAATAGACTTCAATGTATTTTTTATTACAACTTTGTACTGGTTGTAACTTACATTAGGAAAAATGATTAATATATGTATAATCATAAAGAATCTAATAAAAATTTACTATGAAGATAGAGCCCTTAAAATGCAATATTAACAACAAAATAAATAGAAAATTTAGATAATCTTCCTTGATAACTAGAGCCTATATGAAACTCATGCCACAAAGCTATATATAATATGAAAAGATAAACAATAGAGATTCTATATGTAGAAAATTTTATTACATAATGTCCCATATAAGAGATATTTGTCTTGAGTATATAGTACAAAATATATTAAAATTATATCTACATCCCTGTATATCTTATACATATCCAGTCACACAAACATAACAAATACTTTTCACACAGAACCAAAAACAAGCATACACCTAATGTTGGGTTTGGGGATTGCAATTTCTACTTTCATAGAGTCATAGACTTTTAGATGGAAAAAAAAAGCATTTTGCTCGTCATTTCTTAATATAATTCAACAGGAACTGCAACATTTGTGTACCAAGCAATAAGTGCAAGGCATAAAACCTCCTGTTTGTAAATTATCCCCATGTTGCTGTGGTAGCAGTGATTTCTTTCTCTTAAAAAAGTTAACATCGGAGCTC
Source organism: Montemys delectorum (assembly GCA_019843815.1). NCBI lineage: Eukaryota > Metazoa > Chordata > Mammalia > Rodentia > Muridae > Montemys > Montemys delectorum. Next base: position 11,112 of record JADRCD010168105.1, read on the forward strand.
TTTATAATGTTTTGCACTGATAAGAATGCACATCCCAATTTAATGCAAAGTGTCACTTGCTGTGTTTCCCTGTCTGTTTTGGATATTTGATCTGCCCAGTGTCCTGTGCTCTTGAGTGGAGGCCCTGCTATTGCAAATATAAAACGTGGAGTTTGTTTCTAAACGCAAACCACTCCTGACCTTGAGAAACTAAAGTCCCTCTCTGCTTTGTGTCTCAAAGTACTATTATGTGACCATAACCTTTGCTGTGCCGAGTAAAAAGATGTGAACTGTCATTTTGTTGCTGCAAAGCAAGTGTTAATAAAATGTTCTATTTACCCTTTTGTAAAATCAGTACATTATTTTCGGTTTGGTTTGGCTTGTAGCTTTAACGTTAGGTAGCTTACAAGTGTTCCAGTGGTGCCACATATGGGCTGAACCGTAACAGAATTGCTAGTTAGTGCCTTGGAATTTAATACTCTTCTTTAGATGGAAGACCTGATTCTGTAGGGAGAGTTTAAGCTCAGAAATGAGACTATTATGGGTCAAACTCTATCTTTCAGTAGCTGTGTCACCACAACTGCTGCTAAATTTAAAGCAAAGTTCAGAAATAACCCTCAACTTGTCAGTTCAACACTGCCACCTCATTTTCATTGGCCACGGAGCCTGGACTAGGTACTGCCAGTCACTTTCAGTGACTGTCCTCGACATTATGTGAACCCACAGTGGCTCTCTAAAGCAGATATCCATGCATTCCCAGTTTAGAAAGAATAAACAAAGAAGAGGCTTGGAAAGTCTAATTTTACAAGAATAAAATACAGTTACGCTGTTGAATGTGTTAGGAAAACTATTGAACAGTGAGCAAGCCATCTGGTGGAATATGTATGTCACCTGAGAAGCAGCCAGAGCTCAGAGACTGTATTTTACAGATGTGAAAACATAAGCCTGTGCTACGACTCATAATCTACATAGCACCTAGTGAGAGTCAGGTGGGAGTCAGGGAGCTGGAGAGATGCTTCAGTGCCTAAGAGCACAGCATGCTTTGCCAGAGGACCAGAGTGTTGTTTTAGGCACTCGCCTTGGGTGGCCCACAATTGCCTGCAATCCACGGAATGTGGCAACCTCTTCTGGAATCTGTAGGTACTGCTCTCACATGTCAGGCGTGCTTGTTCCCCTCCCCCCATGCATGCACACATAAAATCTTAATTACATATTTCATATTTAGAATCTGTGTGTGAAATGAACATAAAATCAGACTCCTGATACTGTACTGCTCCAAGGACTTGTGCTATGTCTTAGTCAACACTGTTGTTTAATAACTGAGGACACTGGGGATCTGCAGGGAGGATCAGACTTGGTCAAGGCAACACAGCTATTGCTAGAAATTTTTAGTTTTGAAATAAGTTATAATTACGTGAGCCGTGCTTTTTAGCCAGATTTTCTTTGAACAAATTAATTAAATAGGTATTTGTCAGTTCAAATATCTGAAAAACCATCAACTTTAGTTACAAGTGAAGGAATATAGATGCCCTCCATCATCATCATCTTCATCATCATCATCATCATCATCAGCGGCAGCAGCAGCAGCAGCAGCATCCTCATCATCATCTGCCTGAGGAGACAGACACCAGATCCAGCCAAATGCTTAGGGTAGCTCATACACTGTCTCTTTATACCTCAAAGACAGCTAGCACCATACACTCACCTAATCCCTCTGCACAGACTTTGCATTTTCTCTATTATATTGTTTCAGTGCTGTCTTCAGCTAATTGGCACCAATGTCCCCTGCGTTTCTCTCATCATGGCTAGACAGTCCCTGGCTTCCTTTCTCTTCCTCCTCATCATGACGTATATCTGCTAGTTTACATGTCTCACCTACTTTCCCATATCTTCCTTTGTTTTGTTCTCATATGTATTTCTAAAACTGAAAGTCTGTTGTTGTTGTTGTTGTCAGTATTTCTATTTCCTAAGTAAGAAATCATTACTACGGTGGTACTTACCTTTCTGAAGATTCCTCACAATAGACTCCAGACTGGTCCTACAAAAACTTCCTTTTACCATTCAAGTCCCTGTGTTCCCATTCTATGATAAATCCACTACAAGCCCAGAAGCTCCCTTATGGAAAAGTCATTGCTAAAAAGTAGTTATTCAAGCTTATAAATTCTAGCCTTTGGGAATCTGAGGCAGGAGGCTTGCTTTAAGTCTGAGATCCTAGTTTTCTGAGCTAAGTCAAGAAATAGGCTCTACCCCATTCAAGGGATCCTACAACAGAAGGAGAGAAATGAATCCCTCAACTTGTTTTCTGCATCTGCACATGTACCAATATATAAGTCAAAAATATGACTGACACCAAATAATAACTATTTACTCAGTCATCATTCACACTGTACAGGAAGAAGACAGGAGTGTACAGGAGTGGTAACTTACCGGTACTCATATCAGCATTTGCTCTGGGAATTCTCATGAAAATTTCAATTATATTTTTGTTAACTAAGAATTGTATAAATAAGAATTATCTAGCTAGATATGACATTTTACTCTCAAAAAACAACCCTTATTACTCTCCAGTCCTTTTCCTCATTTATTTTTATCTGAGTTGCCAGTGGAGATGTTGTCGTGTTCCTCAAGGACACTTGACACTTTTCTAAATCTAAAAAAAATTTAATGCAATAATTCTTGGAAAATGCTTTTGTTAATAAAGTCAAAGCAAAAGAGAGATTGTACACATTTCTAAAATTCTTCAGCAGAAAGCCAACCAATGTATGCACAAGACAATGTCACTGGTGAAGGCTACTGTTCCAGCAGAACTCAAGGCAATGTCACTGGGGAAGGCTACTGTTCCAGCAGATCTCATCATGTCTGAAGATTGCTCTGCAAATACTTGAAAATAAAGAGATAGCTAAGATGATATTATGGAGCCCAAATCTATTATCAGACTACAGTGTATAAGTTAGTATGTAGTGTGTTTTAATCACAGCACTCAATAGGCAAAGACAGGCAAATCACTGAATTCTAGCCTAGCAGGAACTACATGAGGAGACCTTTCTCATAACAACAACCAACTAACCAATCAATCAATCAATCAATCAATCAAAATAGTCCATTAACATTAACGTGAAAATGCAGTGGCTGTCAACTCTAATTGCAATGGATTAACAGAGAAAATAAAAAATAGTTTGTCTGTGAAATTCAATGTTTTTCTTGTTTTACATATTCCGATATGAGCCATGTTAAGGTGCTTGGACTCAGGTCCCCTAACCTGTACTGTAAAAAACTTGAATGGCCTTAATGTCTTTTAAAGATGTTTACAAAATTCTTTGTAAACTATTCTCAGTTACATTTATTTCATTGTGTTGTTTCTGATAAATTAATGAGGCCCTCAAACTGATTGTTACAGTTATTCTCAGAATTTCATGAAAGATGAACTTGTATGTTTATTTTCTGCCTACATTCCTATTGCAGTAGAAACGTTAGTCACCCATTTTTTATCTCTAGTGGGTGGGCATCACAGAAGAAAGGCATCTTTGTCCTGTTAGGCCACTTTGTGTGCTTCTTATTTCTAAATCTGCTGAGGGAATAAATCATTGTACAATAATGTTTCAGTGAAGAATTCATAAAGCCATTTCCTCTCTGATGTCCTGCAATGGTGGTGGTGGTGGGGAATGCAATCATGACAAAATACAGGTGTATATTCTAATGACAGGACATAAATAACTAGGAAGGTTAGAACATTTCCTGAACCCTATCAAACAGTGAAATAGGAAGCTGATTGAGACTTGGGGCCAGAAGAAGAAAGTGGCTTCTTGAGAAACTAACTCAGGGATGTGATAGGCAGAATTCACATCAAAGTGAGTGAGCTAGTTAGCCTGGTACGGCTTGCAAGCAAGCAAACGTCAGAGAAAATAGCAGGTGCAGAAGAACCAGGGTGGAAGGTATTGGTGTGCATTTTAATATTTTCAGTGTTGAAATTACATAAAGACATGGGGGTCAATTGATAAGTAGAAAAAAAAGTAGATCTACTAAGCTTTAACATAAAACACTAAGACATCATGCCAAGCCATACTCTCTGTCTATTCTGTTCGTGGCTCCATTCAAGCATTGCTGTCTCTAGTTCCACTTGAAATGAGACAATTATAGAGAATGAATAGGAATTGTTCTCATCTCTAAAGAAGTTTAATATACTGGACTCCAGAGAACCAAATAACCCTATTAAAAATGGGGAACAGAGCTAAACATAGAATTCTCAACTGAGAAAACTTGAATGGCTGAGAAGCACCTAAAGAAATGTTCAACATTGTTAGTCATCAGGGAAATGTAAATCAAAACAACCCTGAGATTCCACCTCACACCAGTCAGAATGACTAAGATCAAAAACTCAGGTGATAGCAGATGCTGGCAAGGATATGGAGAAAGAGGAACATTTTTCCATTGCTGGAGGGACTGCAAGCTGGTACAACCACTCTGAAAATCAGCCTAGTGGTTCTTCAGAAAATTGGACATAGTACAACTTGAGGACTGAGCTATACCATTCCTGGACATATACCCAGAAGATGCTTCAACATGTAATAAGGACACAGGCTCCACTATGTTCATAGTAAACATATTAATAACAACCAGAAGCTGGAGAAAACACAGATGTCCCTCAACAGAGGAATTGATACAGAAAATGTGGTATGTTTACACAATGGAGTACTACTTAGTTATTAAAAAAAACAATGAATTCATGAAATTCTTAGGCAAAAAGATGGAGCTACAAAATATCATCCTGAGTGAGGTAACCCAATCACAAAATAACACACATGATATGCACTCACTGGTGGGTGTATATTAGCCCCAAAACTCAGAGTACCCAAGATTTAATTCCAGACCACATGAAGCTCAAGAAGAAGGAAGATCAAAGTGTGGATACTTCGGTCCTTCTTAGAAGGAGAAACAAAATACCCATGGGAGGAGATACAGAAACAAAGTATGGAGCAGAGACTGAAAGAAAGGCCATCCAGCCTCATAGGAGGAACACTATATGAACCAACCAGAACCCTCAGAGCTGCCATGGACTAAACCACCAAGGAAAGAGTATACATGGAGGGGACCCATGGCTCCAGCCACATACGTAGCAGAGGATGGCCTTGTCGGGCATCAATGTGAGGTGAGGCCCTTGGTCCTGTGAAGGCTCGATGCCCCAGTGTAGGGGCATGCCAGGATAGGGAAGTGAAAATGGGTGGGTTGGTGAGCAGGGGTATGGGGGATGGGAAGGTAATTTTCAGAGGGGAAAATCAGGAAAGGGTATATCATTTGAAATGTAAATAAAAAAATATCTAATAAAGTTTTTTTAAAAAAGAAGTATAATATAGAAGAAGAAAGTAAGCTTGGGCAGGAATAGCAAACAGAGAAAACTTTGCAAATTCAGAATCTTATAATTGGACAACAAACTCTCCATATCCTGGAAAACTATAAACACTTCTTATGCAACTATACTATTAAATGCTTTTTACACCTTCTATGGTCTCTTCACAGCAACTACCAATGAGATATTTCTTTCACTAACATGTAAAAGACACAAGTTGTTAGTGGTTCCACACCCAAGGCCTGATATAGTTCAGAAACTTAACAAATACTTAATATACAGAATGTGCAGGGACATCATAGCCATCCTGCATGGGGAATTTGTGTTAATGACAGAGGCCTGAGGAAGATAGTGTGGAGCTAAATCTGGAGGTGGAGCAAGTCCCTGCACAACAAATAGGTGAAGGAGAGGCAGCAACCAAGAGGTGACATTAGTAACACGTGGTAAGTGTGCTAACTACAATGTGTTTGGAGAATAATCAGTCCAAGTGCTCTTAGAGGCAGGTAAGAAGCTGGACAGAATAAGCCTGTCATGTAGTCCTTTAGATGTAGAATTTAAAGTTATAATAGTTTAAAGATAGAACCAAGATCGTCAGATGTAGGATAATGCTATTCACAGATGTGGTGGCAGACTATAAGTAGATGTTGTTGTTTATTTTTTTTAAAAAAACTACCAAGAAAACCAGAATAGAGCATACAGTGCCCAGTAGCAGTCCTCCCAAGTGTATCATGTTTAATTGCTTTCTCTCCTCTGGACAGAATATGGCTCCTTATGATCGAGGTAGAATCCCATATGGAAACTACACATCACAGGAAAGCTCTCAAGTTCAACACTTCTCTTTGTCACATTGCTATATTGGGATTGGGAGGGTATAGGGTTTTTTTGTTTTGTTTTGTTTTGTTTTGTTTTTCAGAGAGGAAATCAGGAAAGGGGAGAACATTTGAAATGTAAATAAAGAAAATATCTAATAAAAAAGGAAAAAAAAATAGGTATTTGAAACTAGAATCCCTGAGTAGCACTAATACAAATACAAGGTCCTTGGATAAGTTTTTGTTTGTTTGTTTGTTTGTTTTGTTTTTTTACCTACATATTACATAAACCCAAAGACACAATCACAAGCAGTGTGCTAAGCGGCAAGGTTGCTAAAGCTAGAAATTACATCTATGTATCTTCTTAATGTTTTCAGCAAGAAATTTTCACAATTGACAGGATTGGAGTAGTGTACACTCCCAAATTTACAACATGCATGCAAAGACGTAAACTAGATCTCTAAGTCATCTTGGGTCAATTTTTAATCTTACTCATTGAGACACGGTCTCTCAGTCAAACACAGAGCTCATTCATATGGCTAGTCCTGCTAGTCAGCTTGCTTTGGTGGTCTCCTAACTCTGCATTCTGAGGCTAGAATTATAACTGTGCTGCAAAGCCCATGCAGCACTTATGGAGTTGTCTGGTGATCTGAACTCTGGTCAACACACTTTCATGAGAAGCATTTAGCCCCTGAGCATCTCCTTAGCCCCTACAACTGAATCTTGGTGCAGAATTACCCTTGTGAGTTTTCTATCTCTACACATGGCTTTCTTCTTATAGCGACACAAATTGTATTTGAGTATCTGACTCTACTTTACTATGACCTCATATTAGCTAATTATTTTCTGGAATGACCACTTCTCCATTCTAAAGCAATAATTCTTCAATATAAGAATTTCTGGGAGACATAGTTTAACACATTTAACTTAGAACAACATTGCTGTGGTCTCAGAAATCATCAGGCTCTCAGTTTTTAAATTTATTATTATCATTATTATTATTATTTCTTATTAATTTATGTCCACAAAGCAGCTATGCTTTTTAAAAAGGACTACTTGCTTTATTTTATTTTTTAAATAAGTGTATTTTTGTGTGTCAGTGTGTAGGTACATGCATGTGAGTCCCAGTACCACAGAGGCCAGAAGGGGGCACTGGATCCCCTGGAGCTGGAGATATAAGCAGTGGGATCTACCCTCCCATGAGTATGAGGAAGTGAACGCTCTACAAGAGTAGTGTACATTACTACTTACTGAGCCATCTCTCCAGTCACAAAGCAACCAGTCTGAATGTCAGCCTCCCACTTTTCTTTACTAAGGGCAATGAGATTCTTGGCCAGCATAGTTTGACTTGGTTAAGTATAGGCATTGTTTTCCCAGAACTATGTCTAAGGAACATGACCATCTGAACCCACCATTAACCCTGTCTGGAACGGGGCATATGGAGTGCCGGTCAACAACGGTCAAGTGAACACAGATGCTGCATAGAAAAAAGACAAGAAGACATCAGAGAGATGCTGAGCTGGGGTCCTGCTGAGAAGAAGCCTGCCTGAAAAGCCATGCTGTTGGTTCCCTCAAGGATCAGATGACAGAAATCCTGCATCGAAAGGCAAGCGATAAGATGAGCATGGCAAAAACCAAATCTTCCCGGAGGTATGACTTGAATCCCAAATCACTCAAAGCCTGATACCTAGCACTTGGTGATTGTTACTGTAACTAACATTCCTTACAGAAGTCAGTGAAGGCATTCAGTGTGATTAGCAACTTCAGTTATTACAGAAGACACAGATTTTAGGTGGAGTAATGTGTTTATTAAGAATCAATAACCCTATATACACCCCTGTATGAGATCAGCAAAATTTAGAAAACAGGAAACCAAGTAAAACCATAAACACTCACTCCCTGTGCCTTTGCCTTGTTAGGTGCAGGAGAGCTGAACCACCCACAGGGCACTGCCTCTGCCACTGTTAAAAGTCACAGCAGGTATTCACTCCATCTCTCATGATGCTCTGGGATTTATTGTCTTCCCATCAACACACTTTCTACATATGACCATTAGCAGAGGGCTTACAAAGAGAGAAGAAATTGGATGAGGATACCTTTCCTTCTGGCGAAAGCTGCTTTGCTGCAGGCCACACTGCTCAGCACACAGAGTTCTAGAAGGCCTCAGCCTTCTGGATTTTTGCAAAGGTCTCATTTTCCATAGAGGTATGGTGAGATTTCTTATAATCTTCAGTTACTCACAGCAGAGTTGAAAACAAGAAGTGCGCTGGCTCGTTTCATGTCAACTTGACACACAGGAGAATTATCTGAAAGGAGAGAAGCCAGTTGAGAAATTGCCTCCATGATACGGACAGGCCTATTTTCTCAATAAGTTATTGATGGGGGTAGGCCCAGCCCATTGTGGATGGTGCCACCTCTAGAGCCAGAGGTCCTGGGTTCTATAAGAAAGCAGACTGAGCAAGCCATGAGCAAGCCAGTAAGGAACACCTATCTTCATGGTCTCTGTATTAATTCCTGCCTCCACTTCTTGCCCTCTCTACTTTCAATGATGATCTGTTATATGAAACTCTTAGTGAAATAAACTCTTTCCTCTCACTTTTTGTCATAGTGTTTCATCACAACAACCCTAACTAAGACAATAGTATTTACAGAAAGTATCCAGTTGTGTAAGCAACTTCCAACTTGTCAGTAAGGTGATCGGGAACTTGAAGGCTTACATAAACCAAGTGTACTGTACAAAAGAAGACTTGGTGGAGGGTGTTGTGAGGAGAAAGACACACACTCAAGTGAAGCAGCATCTAGCTCTTTGGTCTCAGCAGATCATGGTCATGTGTGAATGATACTGACTATTAATTATTTCCTATGGAGACCCTCAACCAAATTATTTGTATTACATTTGCAGTCTTTTTGGTATTGGTGTGCAAGGAAAACTTAGCAGGAAATGAGCTGAGTGTCTCAAGGACACACTCTACCTTAGGCCAGCACTTGGAAAGCTCTTGCTTAGTTATTTTAAAGGCTCCATTCTTAGAGTTCCCTCAGGCATCTTTTATAAATGTCAGTCTGATTTTACAGTGAGGTCCAAGGTTAACTCCCTAGGGGCACAGGTCACCTGTTTCACTTATTGGTTTAGCAAAAACTAAATTATTAAAAATAATAACTCCCCACTGCAGGGGTCAGCTTTGAGAAAGCCAAATCCAGAAAGGAAGCTTGTCAGAGGCAGGTGGATTTCTGAGTTAGAGGCCAGCCTGGTCTTCAGAGTGAGTTCCAGGTCAGTCAGGGCTATACATTGAAACCCTGTCTCAAAAAAACAAAAAAAAAAAGAAAAAAAAAAAAGGAAGCTTGTCTACTTGTTGATCTAAAACTGCTCTGCACTTTACCATGCACTATCTGTTAGCAAATTTGCATGAGTATGAACTGTGGGGTGTTGGTCAGAATTCTAGAAGGCAGAATTTTTAAAAAGGAAGTTTAAAAAGAAAATTTCATAATGGCTTGTTAGAACCCATATAAAGTAGGGGGGGGGGAGGGTCTAGGAATCCAGCTTAGAGCAGGGCTGCATTGGAGCCTTCTGAAATCTTTAAAATCTTTTTTAAAATATTTATTTATACATTACTTTATACATATGAGTGCCTGCAAATGTGTGAGTCTATCCTCTGCGTGTTTGATACAAGGTTAGAAAGGGGCATCAGATCCTCTGGAATGGGAATTATAGGTTGTGAGCCACCATATTGTGTGCCAAGAGGTAAATCTGAATCTTCTGCAAGAGCAACAAAGCTTCATCTCTAAGCCATCTCTGTCGCTGCAGAAGAATAATTGTAATCAGGGTAAGTGCGACCCAAGGTGAGGACATTTTGAGTGATATAAGGAGTACTATCAGGAAGATGAACTACAATGAATGAAGGCAGGGAAAAGCATTTAGTCCCTGTTAAAGGCTCTTTCAGGCTGGTTTCACCAGTAGCTCTAAAAACAGCAATTGCACCATGTTGTCCCATCTTGGAGAAAGAGGGCTGGCTGTTTGCCATTTCATTTCAGTCAGTTGGGACTGAAGAAAATCATCTCTCAAGGAAGAGGCTGAGGGCCATTTTTTGGAGAAGGCAGAGCTTGAGTCATGAGCCACTACTGCCAACAACTGGAGAGAGACAAACCCACTGAGCTAAGGGGATCTGGTTGGGAAAGAGACATTGACAAGAAGGAGTAGCAACTCCCCTGAGCTAAGGGCCAGATTAGTGAAACGCTGGGTTTGTCTGTAAGGGTTCCCAGGGAGGCTTGCCATGTGGGACAGTGGTTGAGCAGGAGATATGCCTCTATTGATCAACAGCACACTCCAAGTTCTTCAGCCTTTTATCATGGCTCATATCAGTTGAATGAGGGGAAAAGGGGGGGGGAATAAAAAGGGGAAACATGACTGATTCCAGGTATTGTAAAAGAGAAAGTTTATTGTAGATATGAAACAGCCTCACCAAAGGCAAGGACATAGGGGATATGGGGGAGGAGAGAGGAGAGAGGAAAGAAAGGGAAGGGCAACCTACCCATTAAGTTGAGGAGTTCAGGGTAGATGGCAGATTTTGTCACCTGTACACTGTAACAGGTAAGGATAGAGGGATACTGGGAGAACTGGTACATTTTGATATGTTAAACACACACTCAGTTATCTACTTGTCCTGCAGTTGAGACCTTTACATTGGGACATCGAGTCCCTACAGGAGCAAGGGCCTCCCCTCCCATTGGTGCCAGATAAGACAATCCTCTGCTACATATGCAGCTGGAGCTGGATCCCTCCATGTGTGAACAGTTCCCCATAGGCTCAGGTTTGAACTCTTGGTCTTAAGCTGGTCCTTTACTTTAGGAGACAGAGTCTTGTCGATGGTGGATGTACACACCTACAGTAGGCTTTGACTTTCAGTAACCTGTCTTCACTTCCGTAGTACAGAAGCAGTGGGATCAGCCAGTTTCATGTACTTGCTACCATGCCTTCCTTTCCCTCCTACAATCGACTCATTCTCTTTAGAACTGTGAGCCCAAATAAACCCTTCTGCCCTTAAGCTGCTCTTTACGGTAGTGTATTTTATCACAGCAACAGAAAAGGAACTAACCCATGTTTACATCCAAACGCTGAAATTAGGTCTTTTCTGAAAGAAACACTATTCTAATATACACTTCTACCCAGCAACCACACAGATTCACATTAGCACGTCAAAGAGTTTAGCACTTAAACGCCACAGCTTCTGTGACACTTCCATTTCTAATTTTAGTGTCTGAACCCGCAGAAGTAAGTGACCCATTATGTAGTTTTCCAAGAATCATGAAATGGTGCCAGGATTGGTGAGGTGGCTTAGCATTTGACCATGCTTCTGATTTTATAGAGGACAGGAATTCAGTTCCCAGCATCCACACTGGGTGACTCACAAGTGCCTGCAATCCATCCCTGTGGGCACTGACACCCACATTCACACACATAAATAAATGCACATACATAAAAGTGAAAATAGATCCTTAAAATGGGAAATTGATTACCACAAAAGGGTCACAAAATAACTGTGTACTGTGTAACAAAAGTTATCTTGTATAAGCCTGTTCTTTTCTGTTTTTGTTTGTTTGTTTGTTTGTTTGTTTGTTTAGTTTTTTGAGACAGGGTTTCTCTGTGTAGCCCTGGCTGTCCTGGAACTCACTCTGTAGACCAGGCTAGCCTCGAACTCAGAAATCCCTCTGCCTCTGCCTCCCAAGTGCTGGGATTAAAGGCATGCACCACCACTACCTGTAGCCTGTTCTTTTCTAACGAAAGAGAGAAAGGGAGTGGATCTGGGGGGGAGGAGCTGTGAGTAGAAATTAGGAGTAGAGGGAGGAAAAACTATAATCTGCATTTATTGTGTGGGAATAGTCTATTTTCATTTTAAAAATATGTGTGTATCTGTGTGTGTGTGACAGGGAGAGAGAGAGAGAGAGAGAGAGAGAGAGAGAGAGAGAGAGAGAGAG
>JADRCD010168105.1:23223-43230 GCA_019843815.1 Montemys delectorum
GAGAGAGAGAGAGAGAGAGAGAGAGAGAGAGAGAGAGAGAGAGAGAGCAAAGCACTTGTTTCTGTACTCATTCAACATAAACGTGGACTTAAAATAAGTTAGCATGCTTATAGAGAACTCTGGAAAACAAATGGAGCTATAAATCAGAGACCCCAAAGACTGCAGGCAAGGTATCCTTCTTAGCCAGATCATAGTACACATCTGGGAGTCCCTAAGGAGGGGAAGTAGCAGTCTAATAAGACTTCAGATTTAAGGCATTGAAATCACAGTATTAGGTCACAATACTTTGTCCTTTGAAAGCACCATGTTCCAGAAGATAAGACATACCTCCCTCTTTATTTGTACTTGTGAGACAGACATTCTACCATAAACAATATCCACAGATCCTGAGAGTCATTTTACAGAGGTTCATTTGGGGGCCTATGAAATCGATCTCAGTGTCTTGATCTGCCAGGGTTATAGTTATATGGTTAACAAGAAAAGTCTAAGAGCATCTGAGGACCATAACAATGAAGCTCCTTCTCTGCTGCTGTTACTCACACAGGATGCACTTTCCTCACAGCTAACCCCTTCTTCCCAACATCATTTTTATACTTTAATTTCTTTACATATACATGGAAGGAGAATAGGGTCTGTCTCTACTACAGTATAGAATACAGTATTCTGTATATTGTATACAGGAGCGTATTATAGACTGTTCTTCTGTCATCTGAGGTTCATGGCTTCCCAGGTCAGAACCAGGGAAGCCTTACAAGTACAGACTACAAATGGCACATTCTACCTTTGCATCAGTGAATGTGAATTTATGTAAAACAGAAAACAAAGGCTCATTGTTAAAGATAGCTAAAAATATGTTTTTGGACTCAGTTTCTTATGCCAAATAATGCATCTGATTCCAAAGCTGTTCTTGAATCCCCTACTGTCTTCTTTTTGGATTATTCATGAATAGCTGGTAGTACCTACTTGACACAGTTCATGCCAGTCAATAAAATAAAATGCATAGAACTTGAGAAGCAGCCATACCTCTTCATGCTTTCCAGGCCTATTAATTTCTTTGTTGATTTTTCAAACCATTTATCTAATCTGGGAGACCATTTTGTGCATATAAATACACCATTGATTATCATACACATTTACTCACAAGCATATAGAATTTAACTTTCCAAAAGATTTTAATGTCACTAAATCTTTATGCCATTAAGTACTCACCTCAAGTTTTATATTATACCAAAAACTTCTAATACTGTTCATTGTCAATAATAAAAAAAGAAAAACAATTGTCTTGGAAAATTCATACACTTCTACTAATCCATCGATGTATATGTCATAAGAGACAATGAATTATTCTGAGTTCATCTAGAAATTTACATGCAGAGAAAACTCTGGGCAGAAGACCAGTTACAGACACTGGATGCTCTTGTAGAAGACTGGAATTCAGTTTCCAGCACCCTCATGGCAGACTACAGGCAACTGTAGCTCCAGTTCTCGGGGATCTGCTGTCCTCTTTTGACTTCTGAGGGTACAAGGCACTCATGTGGTGCACATACATATAAATAAAACAAAAAACATACAAATAATTTAAAAATAACTTTACTAAGTTTTAACGTAGCAAGGTAATATATTTTGTTTTACTAAATCTTTTTGTTTGTTTTTTGTCTTTTGAGGTATGGGATTGGTGGGTGTTTTTTTTGTTTGTTTGTTTTTGTTTTTGTTTCCTCTACTTAGGGAAGCAAAGACAGGCCAGTATGACAACAACAGTAGTACGAGCACTTGCTGCCAAGCGTGTCTATCTGGGTTAAATCCCCATGGCCGACATGGTGGAGTGAGAGAACTGAGTCCTCCAAGTTGTAGGTCCCTGGACCCTGGACCTACACTTGTGCATGTGGTCTCATGAACATGGACACAATGAATATGTCAATGTAAAAGAATCTTTTTTTAAAAATGAAAGGAAAACTATAATTTGACTTTGGTATATCTATATATCTTCAGTACCAAATACCATAATGAATTAAAAACTTAGTTACTTTAGAGGTTTGCTACTCTGCTTTGATGAGGTCCCAGCATGGGAATATTGTCAAATAAATGTTGACAGAGCACAGAGATTTTGTGCAATGATGCACTGATCAAGATCAATACACAAGACTCAACATTACAAACATACTCAACTCTTTAAATTTTATTTTTCTTAAATTCTTTTAAAAATTTATTTTGACTTTTTATTGCATATATTGCATTTACTGTGGTTGAATTCACCACCATTTTCCTCCCTTAACTTCCCCTTGCTCCTTTGAACCCTTTCTTGGCATGCTTTTCCCAACCTGTCCCTGGGGAATCTCCCGGTTTTCTTACCAACTTTATATTCAATCTCTGCTTCAGTTAACATAGGTCATCCTGTAAGTTTTCTTTTAGTTTTTGCACTCCCCAGATAAACCTGGCCATCACAGAAATGTATGTAGCATGCTTTGCTTGCTTGACAATTGAGCGGTTATCCCTTTCCATTGGTGAAGTTCGCTCAGATGTGCTTAAAGGATGCCATGGCAGATGTTCAATGTTCTTGGAATTTGGAATTGACTCAGTTTTGGGATTTTGTCCTGTCCATACTGAACCTATTTTGGTTATTTTACTCATTTTTCTGCATTCATGGGTTACTTTACCTGCTTTACTTTTCCACTTTACCGATTCGCTCAACAAACTTTTTTTTTTTTTTTTTACACTTTTGATAATGTATTTGTTGGCTTTCCATCCCTGTGACAAACTACCTAATAGAGACAGTGTAAAGGAGGAAAACTTGACTCCCACTCATGGATTCAGAGATTTCCAGTGCCCCAACTCTTGTCCTATTCCAACCCTTCTGCATGGTGAGAAGCAGTTATAGGCACAGGAGGCATTGCCAGGCCAGACAAGAAGATCCAGGCTGCTATAGATGGGTCTCTCAGAAAATACTCAGCTAGAGGGGTTGGGCATAGAATCTGCTCTTTTCACTCCCACAAATTGGGCATTTATACGAACTAGATTACTTTCCTTATAATCACTAGCCTTGACTCTTACTAAGAAATGCCGTCAGCACTGGGTCTGCCATTTCCCTCTGGATAAATGCTCACTCTTTTCCTATGTCATTCCCTCCTCTTCCACATGTAATTCATCTCAATGTGACCTTTCGATAAGCTTAGGACCACAGTGATATGCTGTTTAAATACAGAAGAGCCTGTACCTAAAGGCCTGATTAAGACAGATGGTTTAAAGTTCATCCATTTCTTAAGCCCACTTGATGTGAATGCTATTCCCTGTAAAGTCACATTCAAGAGAAGTCTCATGATGAGTTCTAAGTCTCACGGACTATCTTGTCTTTTCAAACAAACAAAGCTAGAATAAAAAGAAAACAACCAGATACCCACATAAATAGAAAAATTTTTTTTTACCTTAGTGTTGTCCTTGACTACTCATTAGAAAAAATGGTAATTGATATTTGAGTTTATGCACTAACTATACATACTTTGAAAACCTTCTACAAGTTAAGCCTGAGCTTAAGTGTGCAGTCCTTTAGGTCAAGCATCTATGTTCCATTATTAGGTCTCTCAGGCAGAAAGAGCATAGGGTGAACAGCAAATGTATTTAGTGTCTCAGGAAAACCACATCCATGAATCTGGGTTGTAAAGAAGATCTGCATGGCAGGTGTGGAGATTAAGTGTAAAAATATAAAAAAAAAAAAAAATGTATGGCAGAGCCTGGCCTACAGTGGGTTTAAAAATAAACAGAGTCTACTAGAATAAAACAGTGGTATGTTTAGGTGGTTCTGTAGTCATAAAATGGTTATTGGTTTTGAAGATCTAAGAAGGGTCCAGAAAACAGGGCTTGAAGCCCAAAGGAAGGGGATTGAAAAAATGGTTCCGTAGAAATTTCAAAATTTACCAGCAGAATCTGGATGTGAATAAAGGATCTAGAAACAGGATTTGATGAAAGGTGAGCATACCAACTCTGAGGCATGTAGCGTGGGGATTAAGGAAGTATAACCAAGAAGACATTGTTAAAACAACTGTTTTGAAGATCAAATTCACTTCAAGTGTTAACAGTGGTCTCCCCTCTCTTAGCATCTCATTTTCCCGGTATTCTCAGTGAGAAGCAATACCATTTACTAAGATATATCCTCTTTACGCTTATGGGAAAAGTATTTAATAATGAATGAAAGCTTCATGAATCAGATGACATGAAGGTGATCTCATAGGGAGAGAAAAATTAAGAATCAGGTATTTTCAGTCTTCAGAACACTAATGTTGATTAATGAAATTTCATTTTACATTCTAAGAATTAATCCCTTATATATCTGGGCTAAGTACTGGGATACTTAAATATAACACTTCACTATCCCAGAAAGCATTTCTCCAAAAGAGATTAATTTTAGTTGGTTCCACACAATTGTAGAAAAGCAAACTACATTTGCCTTCAATCAGCATGTATGTTTAAGGTCAGTGTCCACACACAGAGCCAGGTTACGCAAATGGAGACAACAGAAGTACACCAGTTCATTCTCAGGAACAAAGCCACAGAGACACAGTGAAGGTATTCTCCTGTAAAGGACAATTGTATGTATGTGTCTAGAATGCCCCATGAGAAGAGAGTTGATACTATGTCCATTCTTCATCTCAGGAGAACTTGAGTAGGTGATTCAGCTCCGAAAACCTTTAAGTTGAACCAACTAATTACATGGAATTCCTCTATGCAGGTTGAATAAAGTATTCTTATCATCGTGAGGAATTTTATTATAAGCTATTTATAGATTTAATATTTCCTGATTGCAGCTATATGCACCAGCTCTTTCTATTTATATTTCTGATATACCCAACTATCCAGAGACTGCAAAAATATTGTTGGAAACCAGGAGGTATTTATGAAGTGAAGGATCTGTCTGTCCATTTTCTGTAACATGCATGATTGATTTGATTGATTGTGATCTCATCCATTCTCTAACTGCACAGGCTCTGGTGTACTTCATTTTTATATGACACCATGATAACATGGACTAGCTCTCTCTCTTTGATGGTCAGATACCATTCCATTTTCCACTTTCTTTGATTAATGCTTATATAATGATTCTCCAGTTCTATCTAGTTCTGCAGCTCTTGTCATTGACTCACGCACAATGATGCTGCAGAGTCTTGCTCTTGGCATCACCTTTACTGGATATGACCTCAACCACTTTAGCCCAAAAGCTCCAAATATTCAATATACAATTCCCAGACCACATGAAGCTCAAGAAGAAGGAAGACCAAAGTGTGGGCGCTTTGGTCCTTCTTAGAAGGAAAACAATATACTCACAGGAGGAAATATGGAGAAAAAGTGTAGAGCAGAGACTGAAGGAAAGGTCACGCAGAGACTGTCCCACCTGAGATTCATCCCATATACAGTTACCAAACACAGACACTATTGTGGATGCCAAGAAGTGCATGCTGAAAGGAGCCTGATATGGTTGTCTCCAAAGAGGCCCTGCCAGAGCCTTACCTACACAGAGGCTGATGCTTGCAACCAACCATTGAACTGAGCCCGGGGTCCCCAATAGAGGAGTTAGAGAAAGGACTGAAGGAGTTGAAGGGGTTTACAACCCCATAGGAAAAACGACAATATCAACTAACCAGATCCCCCCCTCCCAGAGTTCCCAGGGACTAAGCTTTCAACCAAGGAGTACACATGGCTCCTTGTGTATGTAGCAGAGGATGGCCTTATTAGGCATCAATGGGAAAAGAGGTCCTTGGTCCTATGAAGACTGGTTAGGTGCTCAGTGTAGGGGAATCGAGGGTGGCGAGGTAGAAGTGGGTGGTGAGTGGAGGAGCACCCTCATAGAAGTAGGGGGAGGGAGGATGGGATAGGGAGTTTCCGGGGAGGGTCTGGGAAAGGGGATAACATTTGAAATGCAAATAATGAATATATGAGAAAGAGAGGCCATGACTTTGCTTCTGTATCTGGACCATATGACCTTTTCTATTTGGATATATTTAAGCATCCAGAGTGAATATACTGTCCTATTGGATAACAGGCATGAGAGGCTTACAGACTGTATCTTTTATACACAAACAAGAAACAATACACAGAGATAACCCAATATCCCAGAGAACTTTGTCCAAGTTAGAGAAAAAGGGTATGCCAAAGAGTACAGCAAAACTATGAAGATTAGAAGCTGGCACTTTTCAAGCCCCATTGCTACCCTTTTCATTTTGGCTGTACATTTTAGCAGGCTGACAAAAAAAAATCTCACATTCCCATACTGTGAACACTGGGAGGAATTCAGACCAGGCAAGTAGTATCCATCCGAGAGAGAAAACATCGCCTCAGTTTGTTTATGTTTAAACCCCCATGGCACCCCTCTGTGCTTTCTCAAGCCATTCTAGAAGTGCTGGAAGAGCCTACCTTACTATCAAAAAGTTTTATTTTGTAAACTAATGTTTTATGCATCTCTTGTTATTTGTGTCCTATAGACTAACAGTCTGAATATCTGAACCAAATTTTGGATAAGAAACCCATTCTTCTCCAGGGTAGGGTTGTACGAAGCTCAATTTTACATATGTATATAACATTACTTTGCTATAAAGAATGCCTGTAAACCATTAAGTTTTTAAAAGAAGATGATATTATTTACTTAAGTATATGTGTGTGCTTCCAGAAGCCAGAGAGGGTGTTGAAACCTGGATTTACAGATGGCTGTGATACACCCAGAGGTGCTGAGAGCTACAGCAAGTCCTCTTAGCCACTGAACCATCTCTCTAGCATCAGAAATCTCATTACTTTCCCTAGATACTTGGGGGAGTGAATATATAGCCTTACTATTAACTGTTCTCATAGTGTTTAGATCCCAAAAACAAAATGATCTCAAATGATGATACTCAATGACCACTGTTCTACCACGGCCGTTCAACTCTACAAACTTTAGATATTTCTTTCCCACAGCTCATTACTGGTATTTACAGGTTTGGTTTTATTAAATTATGGTGCAGGTATATTCAAGGGATGACCTATTCTTGGGAAAAGAAGCAATGTGTAATTTAGGTTAAAACCCAACAGTAGCTACATAGATTATAGATTAAGCTAAGTCAGAATGAATATCTGAGTCATCCATTCCCAGAGTAAAGAGTATAATAAATAGGGAGACTGTGCTGCTCAGATGGAAATGGTCCCCCCTCCCTGCCCCAGGGAAGGCAGTACAGTACAGCCATCCCTTTCAGCTGTCAAGCTTGCTGTTAATTTTGTCTGCATTCCCAGCCAAGGGCAGGAAGACATAGGAAGATGAATTATTGATTTTCACTTGCCTTTGATTGGGGAGCAGGTTTGCAGCTTATTTCCAAGTAACTCTTCCATCTTCGTGGTAATAAATACAAACATCCATTCAATTTATCCGTTGTAGTTAGCACCTTTGTGATAAATTGTATTTTTAACCATTTCCTTGTTAGGTTCAGCAATGAAGAGCTACGCTTAAACAGATTCTTTGAACACAAAAGTGCTTAAATATAGAAATTTAATTTTAAAAAGGAAAGTGGACAATAGGTGAGGAGTATAGTGTGGGGAAGATTTCATGTTTAAGTCTTGCAAGGTTGAAGATGTAAGGACCTTCCTAAGGATTTCTGTAGGAATATAGCTGGCTGTGATTGAAGATACGTTTCCTTGATCAAATTCAGTTTCCCAATCATCTGGTCTTGGTTTAATTATGCTAACTCTCTGGGCTTCTATGGTTTCCCATGCTCTCAGCTCCTCACTAGGAAAGGCGATATCCCAGTGTTCCTGAGCCAAGCAGCACCGCCCTAAAAGCTCTCTCCCTGAATGCTTTTGTTTGCTGTGTCTGTGCAGTGCTGAAGAGCTCTTATGATTCCCTGCATTTGGTAAGGAGACAATGCTTTCAAAGGGCAACTTGGGTAGCAGTTGGCCACAAAGTAGACCCCTTGCTGCTTGGCAGCTGTTTGAAAATTTCTAGTCCAAAACTGCATGATGATTTGAGTTTTCAGGATTTTTTTTTTTTTGCCTTTTTAAATGAGGATGGTGGCAGACTCACAACTTCAGAACAGTTTCCTGTCTAAAATTGGCACATTTTACCAGACATCTCATAATTCAAAAACACCTCAGTATGTTCTTCATACAAAAAGATACATTCTCTTTCCTATCCAGCTGAGAGGTAAGGCACACCAAATTGAACACATATATAAAAAACCCTGTATCTGCTAAGTCATTTTGTTAAAGCATACATCCCAGGGTTTATACCTTTGCCTGAGGAAGTTTCTGGGAAGAAAATCTAATTAAATCCAAACTATACTCATTAAAAATGAATTTTCTTAAAGTAAAAAAAAAAAAAAGAAAAACCTCATGGGTAAAAGTAATTACATGTCAAATTCCCAATATTCCCTTGATGGGGTGTATAAATCATTTACATGTTTCATATGGATGGCAAAAGACAAAATTCTTCAAGATGTTAAAAGCAATTTTAACTGCTTATCAGTATACAGGACAGATATGTACAAGTTACAAAGTCAAAAGTATGAAACTGAAGCAACAAAGTGGAGACAAAGTGTTGCATTTTGTAAGTTAAGGCATCTTTGGGTGAAAAAGAAGGACAGGATTGTGTCATTTTTACATAAGCCTTGTAGAAGAGCAAAATCTACAGAAGATACCCAAAAGATTTTCAAAGTAAGGATCCAAGCACATCTCTGTAGAAAACCATGTAGTCCCCAGATAGGCAGGAGAGGATGAAAAGCAGAAGCATTCACTACAAACAAGCAGAAAGCAATTACTTAATCAGCAGTAATTTACCTCTACATTATCATCTACCAAAAACTTTTTACATGCAAATGGATTCAATTTTTAATCAAATAGGTGAATGAAATGTATTACGATGCTGTACTCAGTATGTTGCCTATAACAGACATGTTATGCCTCTCGGCAGAAACTAATAAAAATGAAAACATAGCAAAGATTTTCTAAACAAGTAGAAACAAGCAAACAAAAAGAATAAAGAATCTCAAGTTAAATAGACTGTATGCTAATATCAACAAATGGACACATAGTTCTTTTTTTTTCTTGTTTTTGTTTGTTTGTTTGTTTGTTTTGGAGGGGAAACTGGGAAAAGAGAAATCATATGACATGTAAATAAAGAAAATACCTAATAAAAAATAAAAAATAAATAAAAATAAAAATAAAACAAATTCACCAGGGGGGAAAATATCAAGAAATGGAGACAAAGAAGAGCATTCTATAATAAGAATGTTAGCCTTTCATCAAGATGGAACTATTAAAATATATGTGTACCCAACAGTGGAACACCTAAAATCTGAAGCAAAGGAGAAATGGAGGATAGGGGCTATGAGGGAAGAGTAGTCCCTCACCATACTGCTTCCATCAATGGACAGATCACCCAGGCAGAAAATTAAGAAAAAAACATTGACCTTAGCATATTCTTTACAACAGAGGCCAAAAGACTCATGTCTACACCACTTAACAGCAGTAGAACATACAAACTTCTGCAAAGCATACCAACCTCTTCCTAGGATAGATGATTTGTAAGAATACAAACAAATTACTACTTTTAAAAAATTTAAATTCTTTTAGTAAAGTGAATCAGGGACATAACTTTAGAAAATCAGTAATTATATGGAAACCAACAGAAGAAACTGAGCAATAAGTTAAAGGGGAAAGTACAAGAGAGGACTAAAAAATATCTTAAGACAATGTTACATCTGGAGCAGGTTTGAGAGGGATGTTCATGACAATATACACCTTCATCCAAAACATAAAATAACTTTCAAATCAACAACTCATTACTATGGTTCAAAGAACTAGTAAAAGGTAGAAAGCTAAGTTCAAAATTAGTAGAAAGGCAGAAATAGCAAAAAGAGTATGTCAAAAAATAGAAGAAATAAATGGCAGGAAGACAACGGAAAAGATCATTAAAACTAATAATTTTATTTTGAAAAGATAAACCAACAAAAGTTTAGATATTCTAAAATTTTTAAAGACTCAAAATAATATCAAATATGAAAAAGAAGCATTGCAACATATAATAAAAATACAGAAGGTGATGAGAAAATATAAGTTCTTGCTAAATTTGTAGCCTAGAAGAAACATACAAATGGGTACACAGGCAGCCTATCATGAACTATTAAAACTAAACCAAATATTAACAGGTAGATAATGAGAGAAGAGACTGAATCAGTTGTGTAAAACCTACTCCATCCAGAAAAGACAAGGATCGGATGGTTTCTGTGCTATGTACCCAGTACCTAAAGAAGTAAGACACACCCTTTCAACGTCTTCCAAAGAAGTGATGAAGAGACAATGCTGATAAAGACACACACACCATCAGGCTAATTTTGACCTTGTATAAAAGCTGAATAAGGACAATACAAGAATAGGTCAATATTTCTCATGTATGCATATGTAACTACACTAGCAATAAAATACAAGCAAACCAAGCTCAACAACACATGAAGGGGATCATTACCAGGGTAAAATAGATTTTATCATTGGCATTCAAATATGGATCAATACTTTTTCAAATCACAGGAATAACACCAATAATATTTTTATATCATATGATTCCAAAAAGCATATAAAAAAACTCATCATGTGTTCATGAGAAAAACAAAAATATACACTAGGTAAACTGGGTAGAGAATGAAACTGGTAATAGACTTTGGCTACTGTTGCATCACATTTAGTATCAGATTCAAAGGTTAAAATGAAAAGTGCTCCAATTTCAGCAATGCAGTGCAAGTCTCATTGTTCTCATTTCTACTTAGCACAAACAGGAAGTAAAAGTCTTCTAAACAGCCAATGGAAGAACCTGAACCATTGTTTGTAGGTGACACAGTTATGTGTAGAAGCCTTAACATCTCCAAGATTCCATAGTGTTGAGAAATACATTATCTGCATACAAAAAGTCAGCTGCAGTTTTATGAATACACTCAAAACAACCCATCCTTGAAAGAAGTCAATAAAATAATCCCACTCACATGGTTAACAAATACTTAGAAAAACTGAAGAACTATATTATAAAAACTGAGGAACTATACTATATACTGATGGCAAATTTTTAATGAAATAAGTTGAAGAAGACACAGAGAGAAAAATATGTCTCGTTGTGGCGCACCTCAACCCTGTCCGCCAGGAATTAAGACACGACACAACCGGTTCCTTCTCTTAGAGATTTACTCAGGATACTTTACAGGCAGCATTGTGTGGAGGTGAGCCCTCGATCCCTACTCTTATATCCTAGTAGGAGCCCATGAACTCATGCCACGTGTCATCTCCCCACAGACCAGGGAAGATCATGCCACTCAGAAGCACAACCTACAAGCCAAGTCAGGTGTTGTTTATCTCAGAGCTCTCAGCCAGCAGTCGCCATCTTTAGGGCGCAGTTCAGACGGCCCTCTACATCTCATGTTTGGGGATTAGAAGTGACACTAAGGGAACTCAAGTTAGAAGAGGTGAGTCCGGTCTCAAAATGGAGAGCCATGATCCAAAGGAAGCAGAGCGGCTGAGGAAGCTGTTCATTGGTGATCTTAGCTTTGCAACCACAGATGATAGCTTAAGAGAGCATTTTGAGAAATTGGCACACTTACAGACTGTGTGATAATAAGAGATCCCCAAACAAAATGTTTCAGAGGCTTTGGTTTTGTGACCTACTCTTGTGTTGAAGAGGTGAATACTGCAATGTTTGCTCAGTCACACAAGGTTGATAGGCATGTGGTGGAACCAAAGAGAGTTGTTTCTAAAAAAGGATTCTGTACAGCCTGGTGCCTATTTAACAGTGAATAATTTTGTTGGTGGTATTAAAGAGGATACAGAAGAATATAATCTGAGAGACTACTTTGAAAAGTATGGCAAGATTGAAACCATAGAAGTTATGGAAAACAAGCAGAGTGGGGAAAAAGAGAGGATTTGCTTTTTGTAACTTTTGATGATCATGACACAGTTGATAAAATTGTTGTTTAGAAACACCACATTATTAATGGGCATAATTGTGAAATGGAAAAGGCCCTTTCTAAACAAGAGATGCAACCTGCTGGATCACAGAGAGGTCATGGAGATGGATCTGGCAACTTAATGGGTGGTAGAAGAAACTTTGGAGGTGCTGGAGGAAACTGTGGTCTTGGAGGAAACTGGTGGAAGAGGAGGCTATGGTGGTGGAAGTGGTGGCAGCAGAGGTAGTTATAGAGGTGGTGATGGTGGATATAACGGATTTGGAGGGGATGGTGGCAACTACGGTGGTGGCCGTGGTTATAGCATTAGAGGAAGTATGGTGGTAGTGGACTGGAACATGGGAACCAGGGTGGTGGATATGGTGGTGGAGGATGAGGATATGATGGTTACAATGAAGGAGGAAATTTTGGTGGAGGTAACTATGGTGGTAATGGGAACTATAATGACTTTGGAAATTATAGTGGGCAGCAGCAATCAAATTGTGGACCCCTGAAAGGGGCAGTTTTGGTGGAAGAAGCTCAGGCAGTCCCTGTGGTGGTGGCTATCGATCTGGGGAGGGGCGCAGAAGTGGATACGGTAACAGAAGGTTTTAAAATAAAACAGAAAAGGCTACAGTTCTTAGCAGGAGAGAGAGCAAAGAGTTGTCAGGAAAGCTGCAGGTTAGTTTGAGACAGTTGTCCCAAATGCACTAGAGGAACTGTAAAATTCTGCCACAGAGGGAACCCTGATCCATAGCCCTTCTTGTTCAGGACTGTCATAGCCACGGTTTGCAAAAAGTGCAGCTATTTTTTAAGGCAATGTAGCATCAATTAGATGTACATTCCTGAGTTCTTTTATCTGTTGTAGCCTTTTCTTTTTCTTTTTCTTTTCGATATATCACATATATAGCCCTGTAAGTTGTGGTAGTGGTACCAGGAA
Source organism: Montemys delectorum (assembly GCA_019843815.1). NCBI lineage: Eukaryota > Metazoa > Chordata > Mammalia > Rodentia > Muridae > Montemys > Montemys delectorum. The sequence continues at coordinate 36,094 of JADRCD010168105.1, forward strand.
TAAAAGATTAAGGAATTTTTAACTTTTCAATATTTGGGTAGTTTAGTTTTTCTACACTTTAGTACAGAAACTTTAACAAAATGCATTTTTGAAGGTGTTTCCTTGTGAGTTAACAAGGAAAGAAGATCATTGTTAATTACTATGTTGTATGAATTTTGCTAAAGTTATCTGTAAAGAAACACCTCCTGACTTGCAATTTAAGGGGAATCTAGTCTCCCCATTTCCAAAACCATGATGAATGGGTGTTGACATGTGGAGAGAATAGATATTTGTAAGTTTGCAATGTGTGTTTTAGATTATTAAAATTGGGTAATAAAAATAGCATATCTATGAATTTAATATTATTAAGATTACCTTCAAATGAAGAAGATCTCAAAAGTTAAAAAAAGTGACACTATGACATATCTAGACCATGCAAAGCAACCTACAAACACAATGCATGTCTATTATAATCTGAAAATAATTTATCACAGAAATAAAAATTACTAATTTCTAAATTATATATAGAACTATAAATGATCCTGAATTGTCAAGATCATACAGAGCAAAAAAGAATAAAGCTAGATGCAGCACATCATGTTACTTCAAAAATCTGCTATGAAACTATTTGCATCAAAGAGGACATAGCAGAGTAAAAGAGGCCCATAACAATAAGCTCATAAATTTAGGGTCAACTGAATTTCAACAAATACTCCAAGGCATAGAATAGGAAAAAGAAAGTCTCTTTGATAAATGATGTAAGAAATTATACACCCATACAGGAGTCAAATTCAGGCCAGTGTCTCACATTCTATGCAAAATTCAATACAACATGTATTAAAGACTTAAAAGAAGACTTGAAAGATTGTAGAAAACAGAAATATCTGTGGTACCAATTGATGTAGTGGGCTTTTTTTTTCCTCTCTGGATCCTCATCTCACACATAACAAAGCATACACATGCAAATGGATTATATCATACGAAAAGCATCTATGCAGCCAATGAGGAAAAGAGAGACATTTATGGAAGGTGAAAGTATTTTCAAACATTACACCTAATAAGCAATTAACTCCCTCATTTGTAAGCAAGTCACTGATGTCCATGAGGAGCTCAAACAGCACAGTAGCAAGAAAACAAATGAAAAACAGACAGTGCTTAAATAGGTATCTCAAGAAATAGTTACAAGTAGATAACAGGCTTGTAAAAGTAAGCACAAAAATGATCAAAGAAGTGAAAATTGAACTCATGCCTACAAAGTGAGGGATGCGAGATGGCTTAGTTGGATATGATGATGTTTAAATCCATGCACATAAATTCCTGTTAGACAAGAACAAACTGATAACCAATCTAGCCACCAGGGAGCTCCAAGTCCAGGTGGAAAGTGATCGAGGAAGACACTTGATATCAAGATCTGGGCTCCACACAGGCATGCATACTGGTGACCAAGTGCATGAATACACATTAAACACAAACATGTAATAAGGATGGCATATAATACAGCTGTCTTACTATTGGCTGTATGTCCAGATGAAATTTAAATAGTATGTCAAAGAGATACCTGTATTGCTTTGTTCACTCCAGCACTGTCCACCACAGTCAAGATATGAACAAAGCCTTGGAGCTTTGTCAGTGTTTCAATGAACAAAATCAGTATCTTTTGCAGACACAGGACACATGTCTGTGTGTATGTCTCTGTATACTCAACTCCAAGAAAACCAAGAAACCCTGTCATTCATGATGCCATAGTTTCTATTTGAGTACATTATGCACATTATGTTACATGAAGTAAGTTGGATTTTCAGCAAGTCAAATGTTGTATGAACTCACTTACATGTTAATCCCATAGAACCCCAAGGGAAATCAGTGAGCTACCAGCATCCTGGAACAATTTATACAGGAAAAAAAGCAGTATTGATCAACGGCTACCATATTTTAATGATGTACTAGGAATATACTCAAGAAATCTACTATCTAAGATAGTGATTATTTTTACTAAAATGCATTATTTAAAAATCACAAAGAATAGAATATTTTTAAATTTAGTATGTGAAGCAATGAATATATGTGTTAGATTAAATTATAAAAGGTATAAGTTTTTAAACTTTCCATTGTCAAAAATTCATGTAATTTGGGGTCTGGAAGAATGACTCAGTGGTTCAGAGAACTTGTTGTTCTTGAAGATGACCCAGTTCAGTTCCCAGCACTGACATGGTAGCCCACAATCATCTATAACTTTAGTTCTAGGGGATCTAACCCCCTCTTCTGTACATAGATGTTGTGTACAGACATCCATGCAACAAATATTTGTCCATTTAAAATCAAATATATATATATCTTTTAAAATGCATTCAGTTTTGTTTATTTCAAGATGAATTTGTCAAAATGTAGCTTTTAAAATATTATAGTTTCTGTTTTTCTTTCTAATTCATTTAATTTTAAGAAACTTAAAAATATTATCATTATTTTAGATAAGATTATTTCATGTAAAATATACATACTTTCTTATATATCCCTTTGTGTTTATATTTCTCAAGTATGAAGAATGAAATACAAAAACTAAAATAATAATAATAATAATAATAATAATAATAATAATAATAATAATAACAGCACTTTATCCTGCTGAGTTTAAGGGCAGGGGCATGGAAGTCATTATTTTCCACACTGCAGAATAGGCATGCCATTCTCCAGTATCTAAACTGTGTCTAGTTCATTTGTCTTTTTCCACTTTACTCCTTAAGACAGAGCAGAGCTACTATTCCTGGGAACTGGGAGGGGACTGGGCTGAAGAGCTTAGCAAAGGAGTGATATATTTCATTCTGTCAGTATAGAACAAGACCACTGAGTTTAGGAAAGGAAAATTGATTATTCTTGGAGTTAAGGAAAGTATGCTCAAACTTGCCTGATGACAAGCCGACTGAAAGGATTCCATGGGAGTTAGTTAGCTGAAAGGGAAGAGAGAGAAAAAAAAAGGCTAGATGCTGGGATAAAGAGAGATACTAAGGTCAACATTCATATCCTATGCAGGTTTGAAAGTTTATCAGTGGTTTGACTTGGGCAGACACTGGTCATGTTTGAATGTCAGCTTCTTCATCTTGAATGTGAGGGCGACAATGTTTGCCATTGGTGAAAAGAGAGAAACCGTCTGGCAAGTGACACTGGAATTATGAAGTAACAGGAGACCCAAACCCACCAGTCTTAGTGTAACAGGCTGTGTATTGGGAAGTTATTGAAAAGTAACATAAATGTAAAGGCTTAGGACATGCATGCATGGGCCTACATCTGCACCAAAGGAAAGCAGACATCCAAAATCCAGTCTGAACACCATTAATTATCATGCTTTCTTCCATGTGCATGTAGGCATCCTCCTTTCCACCCAAGAATACCAGCTTTATCCTGCCAGATGTGATGGTCCTATTCGCCTAAGACTTTGTTTCTGCATTTTATATCTTTGACTAGAACTTACACAAAGAGTTTACCTTCTTCAATTGTTGTCCCCAAAGTCTCTCCCGTACCAGTAGCTGTGGCCAGATATTAAGATTTACCACACCCACACAACAGCTCTGTCAAGACTGGTGGGAGGTAGTTTTTAGGAGGGGTGCACAAGGTTCTAGATCAAGGTTCTTTAAAGTATTGATGAAGTGTAGAAGCTATTCAACCACACATACACAAAGGCTTCTGCACAATATCCAGTTGGGTAAACTGAGGAGTTACTAACAATTCCATATCACTTATGAAGAAACATATTGTTTACACACACATTACAGAAGTAGGAAGTCAAGTAGGCTTTCTTCTTAGAGTTTGAGTTATTGATTCTTACCAACATTTAACTTGGTTAATTTTTTTTTCAGTAGCCTTCCCCGGATGCCAGAATCTTAAACCCCAGAGAGGTGAGTAGGACCTATCCTTGTCTCCCTGTAGAGTTAAGGGCAGACAAAAGTTGCGAGAAATTCTGCTTTAAACTTGAATTCTGGCTTCATGAACCAGAGCTAAACTCAAAGCCAGGAATTCTTTAGATGTTGTAAGTCACAAACCTTTGATATAATTCTATTTCCCACATCTATATCATCTTCCTTTCTCCCCACAGAGTATAAAAAAAAAAAATCACACCTTTCATGTTAAAAAAGTGAGTTTCACAAGTGCATGCTGATTTTTTTCATAACCCTTGGTGGTCATTCCACCCAAGCATGTAGATCTCAGCAGAAATGAAAGCGAAGCAGTTCTGTGGTGCTAAAAATGGATGCGGGGAGATTCTGACAGCATATTTTATCATCAAGATACCATGTATTTAGTGCACATACAGTAATCCCAGATAAAGAAATATACCAAGTCTGAGCAGATTCCCTACTAATACATTCACCAATAATCACTTGCATCATTTGATGCAAGTTGTTTGAATTTCTGAAAAAAATTAAAACATTCACTTCACCCTTTTTCATCAACTGTACTGAATGTATATGCTTCCTGTTGCTTCAGCTTCAGTGGTGCGGAGGATCCAAGTACTTTTGACTTATTTAAGAAGGAAGTGGGAGATGGCAGACACATATGATCACATGTGGATTCATTTATGCACTAATCCATTCATCCCTGTACCAGCAGAGTAATTATTAGGCTGAGATAATTGCCACTAAGGAGAGGACACAAGGGCAGCTTAGTTTCTATGTGTGGCATTTATGTTAACATTTTGAGGGCAGTGGTGGCACACACCTTTAATCCCAGCACTTGGGAGGCAGAGGCAGGCAGATTTCTGAATTCGAGTCCAGTCCTGGTCTCCAGAGTGAGTTCCAGGAAAGCCAAGGCTACACAGAGAAACCCTGTCTCGAAAAAAAAAAAATTGAAGTAAATAAGTACATTAACATTTAAATTTGACAGTGAGGACAATGGGTTTGCAAAGCTAAATCTCTTGAAGATTTGTCAGAACATTTGCTTGGTAATGAAGCTAGAGGAAGGGAGATCTCCTGCTCAAAGTACCAAGATACTTCATTTCACGGTTTCTTATGGGTTTTTTAAATTTTGTTTTGTTTTTGTTGTTCTAGTTGTTTTGAGTGTGTGTGTGTGTGTGTGTGTGTGTGTGTGTGTGTGTGTGAGAGAGAGAGAGAGAGAGAGAGAGAGAGAGAGAGAAAGAGAGAGAGAGAGAGCGTGTGTGTGTGTACACAAATGCAGATATCTACATGCACATGGAGGCCAGAGAAGAAATCTCAAGTATTCTTCCTCAAGAGCCATCACATTTTTTTTTAAGACAAGGTCTCTCATTGGCCTACAACTCACTAAGGAGGCTAGACAGCTTAACCAGTAAGGCCAGGCATCTGTTTGTTTCTGATACTCCAGTATTGGGATCACAAGAGTGTGGCACCGTGACCATCTTTCTGATTTTATGTAAGCTCAGGGAAACCAAATCAGGTATGCATGCTCATGAGGCATGCGCTTTCCTGATTGGACCATCTCCCAGTCCCTATTTCTTTTTGAATTCACATTACTATGTTGTTTATATAGACTTCACTCATCAGCACCATGATGAACTGTGTCATGGTGCAATGTTTTTACACTGTTTCTCTACATTCTGTTCTTAGTCAAAGTGTGTGATGGTGCACCGTGCAGCTGAAAATTAAAAAGACTCATCTAACTGAAAGGCACAGGTTCCTTGAAATCACATTAAACCAAATCGAGGAGCTTCCCACTGGAAAAGTTACTCACATACATCCATCAAGTGCTTTAATTCTCTACTCTGGAATGCAATTTATCCTGGAATTTTCCTACTATACTCTGAGCCTAACCCAGGAAACCAGCCACTGTGCTGAGAAAAGGGAAACCGTTGAGCATGAGCCAGGCAGTCCCGAAAGCAAAGGCACACTTGCATGCTATGGTGAAGAAACCGGTTCCCCTGTCTCCTCCCAAAGTCAGCACAATCCGGTTGCTGCATCATGTCTCTTTCTTAGGAAGTTCCCCATAGTTACCTTCATGACTGATGATCCCTGGATCAACTTCGAGGTACAGGTTAAATCATGCATTAAATAGATACACTGGCCAAAGTGTCTGATACCAAATGGAGAGGTAGAGATGGAGATTTTAAGTGCTCATGGGATTAGGAAGCTCAGCAAATTCAAAGCCTGTAAGGTAGAGCAGCAGGCCAAAGACTCAAGAAAGCTTGGGCAATGCAGATTGACAAACACTAGCTACATCTAGAATCTAAATCATGATGTGCTTATATGCATATGCATTGCGAAATGGTTGGGAATGTTCAAAACGTATACATGCCAGCTCCCTCACAGAGGCACTTTTGGGAAATGTGTTTGTATATTTGTGCAATATAAGTATCTGAAACCTACTCTCCTACCAAATATCAAATTTACAATGCAAAATTAGTAGCTCTAACCACAACACTGCCCCTGGAATCCCCAACACTGACTCTGAAATGTAATCACAGCTTTGTACTTTTGACTCATGTCATCCCAGCATACTCTGTGTCCCCTGGTGACTATCATTCTACTCTTTTTTATGTGTATTCAATTTTTAATACATTCAACATGGAAGAGATAGCTTACCATTTTTTTCATTCTTTTTTTGGTTTATTGCATTTAACAATAGCTTCCAGTTTTATCCATGTCATTGCAAATGTTAGAATATCATATTAAAATGTTGAATAATAGTCACACACATGCATATAACACACATGCACACACATGTACACACAAGCACACACATACACACATACACATGCATACCACACACTAGTTTACCTAGCCATTTATCCACCAATGGTCAGGCATTAATGTGAATAACACTTTAATAAATATTTCTATGTGGCTATATCTCCAAAGTCTTTATCTCATTTTATTTGGATACATATACAGAAAAGGGCCTGCCCTGTCATTCAGAACTTCTGTATTCTTTTACTTTTTGCACAACCTCCACACTGATATTCACAATAAATTTAAATTCTTACAAACTCCAAAGGTTTCTTTTTCTCCACACTCTCAGTGACACTTGCTGTTTCTTTTCAGAAGAAGTCATTGGAACAAGTGTATAGTAGTGTCTGTCTAATAGTGGTTTGGCTTTATGTCTCTGACTGTAAACAATGCTGACATCCTACTCACTATGGAATCACAAAAGACACTGGATGCCTAAATTGGTCTTGAGAGAGTTGAATTGGAGGCCTCA
>JADRCD010168118.1:0-15858 GCA_019843815.1 Montemys delectorum
TCCCTTCTTTCATTCCCTTGCTTCTTTCTTCCTTCCTACCCCTCCCTACTTCTCTTCTTTTCCTGGTCACTATAATTAGTGATCAAAGTAGAAATCCAGATATAAATTAATGTAATCTCTTCTTTCATATGTGGTTTGTAAAGCTGGTGGATATTGGAGGCTTAACAAAGTCTGAACAATAACACTCTTGCCAATAGCTTTCCAAGGTTGGGGAGGGCAGAGCACCAGAGGGATCATTTGTATGTGTAAGTGTGATATAGGATTGCCAAATATCTTGCTTGTTTAAAACATGTAACCTTATTTAACACAATTCAATTGAACCCACGACCAGAGGTTTCTTTTTCCATACCTACGAATGACAGTTTAAGTGAGTCTGTTTTTTTTTTCTCTCTCTCTCTTTCTATTTCTAAATTTCATCAGCTCACAGTTTCTCCTTCTCTCTGGGCTGGTGTAAAGCTTGAGATTTTCAGTCTCATGGTAGTAGAAGAGCCCAGATGGTGGCCAGCCGCTGGCCCTTACACATTCCACCATGCTCCCTGAGATGCGTGTCTTCCATTTGTTCTTTCTTCCACGATGCTTCCTGCTGTTGCACCTGCCGACCACACCTAGGTGGGGCCATCTAGCCTCTCTCTCCCCCTGTTCTTCCTTGGTTCTCATCCTCAGCCTTCTCGTTCAGAGGATTATGATGACCAACTTGATGACATTTATATCACCCAAAAGGCAGGGAGGCAACCCAATTTTAAAAATGGCACATAAATCTTTCAGAAAGTTTCTTAAAAACTAATTTTTGTACACATGTAAGTTTCCGGGAGAGGGCTTTGAGATGACCTGAGAGGCAATCAGGTTGATAATCATATGTCAATTTCGAGTTACATAACTAACAAGCCATTGCTCACAGTGCAGATTCCTCAGTGATCATAAATGACTTGGAAAGGTAGAGCACTCCTCACTCACCACTGCAGAAAAGTCTCCCGTGGCCACTCAGCACAGGGAAGACTAGGAGTGGCTGAGAAGCCGCTAATGTCCAGCTGGCTCCGTCCTTCATGGGTTTATGAGAACAGCGGTACCAAACTTTCAGAACAGAAGTGTTCTGCCTTCTGACGAATTCTTCTCTCCTTCTCTTCTCTCTACCTTCCTTCATGCTCTATTTACTTCTCTCTTTTCTATTCTATTCTTAGATAGGATTTCATCAATCCAAATAACTAGATTAATACAGAAATTAGGTAATTTTTTTCACAGTTGGCAACTAAGGAAGTTAGAGGACTCCTTATTCCTAATTGCTCAAACATTCTTATCCATTTCAGCTAATTCAGTACATAGTGCGGATTTCTCTTCTTCCTTCCTCATTCTCTCTTTCTTTTTTTTCTTTTTCTCTTTTTTTTTTTTTTTTTTTTTTTTTTCTTTCTTTCTTTCTTTCTTTCTTCCTTACTTTCTTCCTTACTTTTTTTTGCTTTTATTTCATTTATTATTTTTTTTAGTTTTTGAAATTTCCATACATGCATAAAATGTGTTTTAACAACTTTACCTCCTATTCCTCCTTCTTCTATCCCTTCTCTGCCCCTCTGCCATTTTTACCTCTAAATTTAGTGTGTTCTTTTTCTAAACACACCAAGCCTACTCAGTGCTGCCAATATGTGTCTGAGAACAGGGTCATCTATTGGAGCCTGGTAGCCTCTCAGGGACCATATCCCTGAAGAAAATGTTCTCTCTTTCTCCCCTTAAGAGCCATCATTTAGCAGTAGTTCCTCAGTTGGGGGTGGGACTTCATGATCTCTCGGCCATTTGTGCTAAGATTTGGCCTGGCTTGGTCTTACGTAGGTCTTCTGTATGATGTCACTACACCGTGAGTCTACACATGAAGCTGTGCCAGGGCCATTGTGCCGAGAAAACGCTTTTCCCGTTTCTCCAGTGCTTTGGATGCTTCCACATACTGCAAGTGCTCTGCAGTCACTTGTTTTCTGGATGTTGAGCAGTTGTGGGTTTCTGTGTTGATCATCAGATACTGTGTTGATTTGTATATACTACAAAAAGAAGCATCCCCAGCAGGGTCTGGGGGGGAAGTGCTCATCTTTGAGAAGAATAAGCCATTGGAAGTCAATTTTAAATGATGCTCATTTAGCAGAGTAATGGTAGCAGTTTCTCTTCTAAGACCTATGATCTATGCAGCTATAGGTTCTTGGCTCTGTTAAAACTGTCAGTCATAAGATTCTTCATGTGGAGTAGGCCTTAAATACAAGCAGAGAGTGGTTACTCCTGTAACATTCATGCCACTATTGCCACTATGGGCATATCTTGCTAGGCCATGTGTTTTTGTGTGCCTCTGATCTCCTGGGGTTAGCTCTTGACATTAGATCTCCCAAACAGATGCTAGAATTGAATTATGGAGAAGTACTTGTTTTGAACAAAAAAAAATTGCATATGTTACTAGCACAACGATATCCTTTATTGCACATTAAGGTCAATTTTATTTGGGTATAAGTTGCTCACCAGATAAAGTGCTTGCCACACAAGCTTGTGGTGGTGTTTTTCTCAGTATTCCCATCTTGATTTTTGAGACAGTGTCACTCACTGAACCTGGAATTCACTGACTGGTTAAACCAGCTAGTCAGTGAGTTTCCAGGACCCTCTCCTTCTCTACGTCTCCAGCACTGGGGCTAAAGTTGGGCCTCAGCAGATGTTGGTTGGATGTCTATTGAGCTCCTCTTTCCAGCCAAACCAGAACGTGGGTCAAAACTATTAGAATTCCTGACAAATAAGCAGACCTCAGTTTACTTTGTAAAATGGCTGTGTAGGAGGACTGACGAATTTAACAACTGCTGTTCATTAAAGAAGGAAGCTCCTTAGGTCTGTGAAGGGCTCTCATTGTTTTAATGAAGAATTCGTGGAAGCATTCAAAAGACAATCAAGACCTCATTTGTTTCATTGCATCATGTGAATGATATCTTATGGTGAGTATCTGTGGGATGCTTAACTCCATCCATAATCTAATTATCTGTACGAAGGCAGGGAAGACCTGTTAATTGTGTATCTGGAGACAATCCAAACTCCATGGGGCTAAGAAATGCTATGATGAACCAACGGAGACTTTGTGTTCTGATAAATGAGATTTCCGCATCTTCATTTCTTTCAGCCTGAGAATTGGATGCATTTTGGATCTATATCAAGGTGGTTGTTATTAGTGGATAAACTTTTGTTAGGATTAGCCTAAATGTGAAATGCAAATACTTTTAGTTTTGCTGATTTAATAAGCAAAATAATAACTGATACATACTCACAAATTACTTGGGAGCAGAGATGATTTCCAGTAAACATTTGCTGGCTGGTAGGGAAGGAAAATAACTACTGGCTAATTTGCATTGAATAGCTTAGTGTCTGGGGGGTGTCTTTGGAGCATGCTAGTATATCTTCCAAGGCTCAAAATAATGTAGAATATATCCCTCCTGTTTAGCGAGTGTGGAGACTGAATCTCTGCAATGATAAATAGTTCATCAAAGGTTGCGCAGCCACTCCCAGCTGGGGACTTAGTTTACACCTAGTCTTGTCCGATTCTTAAGCTGAGGTCGGTTTTGATGACTTAGCACATGCTAAGAGTCTGTGAAAAAGTGCTTCTCCTACGAATGTAGAAGGCTCTGAGTGTGTGTCTAGTGACACACATACAAGTAAAAAAGCTTTTCACAATCCCTTTCGAAATCAAACTAAATTAAAAAACTAAATCAATCATTTGACTGTTGACTCTTTCCTTCTTCCCTAATGACTTTTGGACATTCTTCTTTCACTGGGTTACACTGATTTTCCAGAGGTGCTTGAAGTTTCCTAGGTAAATACTTGGTGTTTAACTGTGGACAAATCCTTATATTTAGATCTCTTCATTTATAAAATTAAAAACCTGTTCAGATGTTCCTTAACATTCTCTTGAAATATACATTCTTAATGACTGAAGATTTTCTATAAACAAAGCTTCAGATATGTAACTGTCAGGGCACAGGGCATTACTTGCTTTCCTAGAGACACATCAAATTCCTTGTGTGAAATTCCTCTCCTGTAACGTTTAGCTCTTTCCCCTCCTGTGTTTATCTAGTTAAGCAGCCTTGATAGTCCCCGAGTCTCGTAAGGTAGAAGCCTGGGAATGTTCCTTGACTTCTCTCCCTGTGTCACCCACACATTTGAGCAGTGCTGCTTCATGACTAAGCGTGCCGTCCTTCAGTGCTCACTCTATGAGGCACGGCTGATCTGGGAAAGTAACACCATCTCTGTGCCTCAAGGCTCCAGGTACTTAATGTGTGGTTAAGAATAATTCCAAGGTGAAAGGTTTATTGTAAAAGTTTTAATGAACAATTTCGTTTGTTTGCTTTTCGACTTTGAATTCCTAGTTTGTGTCTCTTCTTGTCTCCATGCTAGGTGCTATCACCACAAACCAGGTCCCTATTGGCTCAGGCTGACATTGCAGACATTACCTATCTAGGGTCTCTAATGGCCGTGTAGTTTCTATCAGAGTCTCCATTACATTTCTGACCCAGTGATTGCTTTGAAACAGAAATGTCTCGTACTGCTCTGGTCTGGACAGTTGTGATCTGGGTTCAGCGTACGAACTGCCATGTTCACAGGAAGCTGTACCTCTGCTTCCTGCCAGTGTGCTCTGGTTTACACTGCTTCCTAAGTCTACCTGGAATGCTTCTGCCCCACCCTTTTGCTCATCTAGGTCGGGGTGCTGTGCCAACTTTTGGCTTCTTTGGGTCACACTGGATGACGAAGAATCATCTCTGGCCACACATTACTCTAGCAGATACTTAACTTGAAACCTAAAGTCCCAGAGCAGCAGTTTTATTCCGATCAAGCATTTTAGAATCTTGCTACTTCCGGAAGAGAAAGAATTTGTTGCCTTTCTTTGAGTTGAGATGGAATCCCATGATTGCCCCAATAGAATACAGCAGAGGAATGCTATGTGGCCTTAGGGCACAAGCAAACTGGTTTGCTATCTGATGTATTTCTTTCTTGAGATGTTTGTAGATCATAGGACCTCAGCTTTCACAAAACTTGAAATTGCACGTATGGACAAGAGGAAGAGTCTCATTGGCAGAGTGTCCTAACGATATCCAGTGTCAACTGTAGACCGAGAGTCATTCTGTGTGTCTGTGTGTCTGTGTGTCTGTGTGTCTGTGTGTCTGTCTATCTATCTATCTATCTATCTATCTATCTATCTATCTATCTATCTATCTATCTATCTATCTATCTACTTACCTACCTATCTGTCATCTATTTATCTACCTGCCTATCATTTATCTAGTATCTATCTATCGTCATGTTTTTCTGCTACTATCTCTAGCTCTATATATCTCCGTGATCATCTCTGCCTTCGTGGACCACACATCTTCTGTAGCCCCGAAGGTCCCATGTGCAGCCTGGACACACTACAATGGAGGACAATTTGTCTCTGCTCAGGAAGACGAGAGACTTTGGGAAATTATCCCCTTCGATAAATTCACTAGGGTGAAGATAAACTTATTATTTAGCATGAATTAGAAGAGGGAACTTGAAGGAGAGAATCCCTTTGAATATTTTCACGGGCTTGTCTCGCTTGTGAACTTTGTGGCCATTTAAACCCCAAATGTCTTTGTTCTCCTAAACCTTGCCTCTGTGTTGCATATGGCAGTCTGGGCCAGCCGTCTGGGATGTGATTCTGGTTTCAAGAATAATGTTAAAGTTTCTAGCACTCGCTGTCATTGTGGGAAGCAGGCTGTTGTTGGAGTGTTATTATTAATGAGAATTACTGCTGGACAGCTTGAACTGGAGGATAATTTATTCCCTGCGAACTTCTAATTGCGGCAAAGTGGTTCATTCACTGCCACGGCGCTTGTTCCTGCCTCTCACGGCAGTGAAATCAGGCAGAGCCCAGGCTGCGGGTGAAACAAAAGGCTGGTTTCTGGAGACACATTGGATTGGGTCAAGAAGGTTTAATTAATATAAGAAATGCTTGAAGAATGGAGAAAAGCCATCTGGTGTGCATAGGGGACTACTATAAATTCATAACAGTCAAGATACCTACTATGTGCAGGGCACACTGCCAAAACTGAAAGGCCTACTTCTGAGTGATCACTCCCTGCTCTCAAGTTTGAAACCTGTCTTCTCCCCTCTGGTGTTGCTGGTAGAGATGTGCTTGCCTTTCATTAAATTTGGGTGTCTTCCTATTCTTTTCTTCATTTTACTACAGTGGGTCCTGCTTGGGAAATGAAACGGTCACGATGACATGTGTGTTTCTTTTGTCCTCTCACGGATGGCAAGAGGTGGCCCTTGCTTTAGCCAAATCCTCACCTCCCATGGACCCCATTCTTTCCCCTCAGTGGTCATCTCTGAGAGAATTACAGAAGTGTTGCCTTGCCTTTCACTTAAGTGCCATTAAATGTGTTCCTGATTTGCTGTTACCATGGTAATAGACGCTTGTCAGAGGCTGTGGACTCACTGCAGTGTTTATCTACGTTTGGCCACTTGAGGTTTTGTAAGCCTGAAAACAGTCTGAGTTCCATCCAAGAGATGGAATCACAGCCAAGGGGTGGATTCTAACATGGCTGTGATGAATGTGGATTAGGGGGGCTGGAGGCTCAGCAATTAAGAATGCACATACTGCTCATGTAGACTGGGGTTTAGTTCCTTGCACCCAGGTGAGACAGCTCACAGACTCTTGTTAACTCCCCTGAGACTATCTAAAAGCCTTCGGTCACTCTGATTGCTGCACAAACAAACATACTAAGCAATGCGACTGTGCACTTAGCAAGTCGCACAGGAATCTGCACATTATCGATCATTCAAATTGCCTTCTCTAAGGCTATTTAGACCCCAGCATATGAACATCCAGATGGTTTTATGACAGAGCTGAAAGGACACTTTTGAGTGAGATCCCTGATCCCACTGTGGTCCAAAGAATCTTTCTGTGGGGTGCACCTGGCTATGGGGTCCACATAGGGCCAGCGTAAGGATCCATAGGATGTTCTGACAGAGGAAAATGTTTCAATCTCTGTCCTTGTCGTGATTCTTCTTCTCCTTCTTGTTCCCTTTGGACAGGGGAAGAGTGCTTCATCCTGTGGGCCGAGCTAATGTTGGTGATGTCAAGTGTTGTTTGTGAAGGCAGCAGCTTCTGCCCTGAAAAACAACAGTAGAGTTGTCTGTGAAAATGTCTGTTTCTGAAACTCTGCTCAAAATTTGTTTTTATTTATTCATTTATGTGTATGTGTGTGTGTGTGTGTGTGTGTGTGTATATGTGGTATTTTTGTGTGGGTGTGTCTGTGTGGTGTGCATGTACACTTGTGTACTCTGTTAAATAAAAAACAAATACTTTAAAAGTTAACCCACGTGGTATACCCTTGTGCTTGTGTCTGTGCATACCCGTGTGCACAGAGGCAAGAGAAGGTTGCTGGATGTCTTGCTTTGTTGTTCTCTCATGCATTCTCTTGAGACAGAGTCTCTCACTGAATCTGAAGCCCACCTTGTCAGCTATGCTGATGGAACAAGCACGGAGCACCCCTGATCTGCTTGTCTCTGTCCACCAATGCTGGGCATGCATGGTCAGGCCAAGTTTTTTACTTTTGGGGGTCAAACTCAGATTCTCACAGCAAGTGTTCTTACCTATTGATCAATCTCCAGAGCTCTATAAAGTGCTGAGGATTCCAGGTTGGCAACAGTGGTATGAATGTTAGAACTCAAAGAGTATCAGAGGGAGTAAACCAAGGAGAGAGGTAATAAGGGCGAATGGCCAAAGAGCCTGGGAGAAAAACCTACCCTCTTCCAAACCGAGTTATTTTTTTCTTCCAGATACCAAGGTTTTTGTTTTCCTGTTAAGAAACTACATTGGGAAAACATTTATTGGTAAACTTCTATAATAAAAACATATTTAAAGATAGTTTGTGTACAGGCCCAATGTCTGACTTAGGGCTGCATCGAATTATTCTCAGGGAAAAAAAGAAAGAAAAAGAGATGTCCCTGTCATTAGCTGACAGAACCAGCTGGGGTCAGGCCTGTGTGCTCTTGGGTCCCAGAAAACAGTTTCCAATGCCTTCCGTTCAAGTTTCAGTCTTGAACAGCAATCCAGCATGGAGGGTGCTTCATAGGGAAAGACTGGCTCCCTCCAGCCTTTAGGCAGCTTTGTGAGCCAGAGAGAGAGTGGCTGCGAGGGGCCCTTGGAGGAAGTGGCTGGAACTGATGCAATGCTGCAGGGACACAAGACTTCGCTGCCATTGAGCACATTATGGGAGAAATACAGTACCGAACGCAGCGGGTTTCTGCAAACAAGGCATCCCTTTAAGTTAATTGGTGTTATATAGAAGCTGAAACGCTCCGCTTATTTACAAAGCTCCAGATTTATGTAAAGCAAAACCAATTACACTTAATGCCTAAACTACTCCAGGTGCTCAGCGATAATGTCGCCAGGCACTAGAGAAGAAACTGCTGTGTGAATGCACCCTGTTCCGAACTGAAGCGTGCATAGTTACTGCAATTTAGCTAATCACAAGTGTCAACGCCAACTTTTGAGTTCTCAGCTCTTCTGCTGCTTGCTTTGGGTCAATTTTATAATTTCTGCAGATCTTTCATCGCAAAAGAAGAGCGAACGGGTAATGAACACCTTTTTTCCCCCTCCTCCATAACAATGTAGAAATTAAGGAGATGAAGGGAAATTTGGGGAAGGGCCAAAGCCATCCCAGCCCTTTTCTAACAGCAAGAGCACGCTGTGGCTTTTCATTTACACCAAGATGAGGCGTTTGGAACTTTCTTGATCTTCGGGATGTTCATTATGAGACCAATGCACTAGACACTGCATTAATGAGGCTCCTTTGGGGTGTTCATTAAGCCCAAAACTGCAAGCTTGGCATTTAACCTTTCACAACAAGGAAAGTTATAAGAGCAGCAGGCTCAGCCCCACTGTTTTGCCAGGGATTTGTGCAAAACAAAGGATTGGAAAAAGTTGTGGGGAAGAATTTTGCCTGTAAGAGCGAAGTTTTTAAACTTGTCCTCCAAACAAGGGAACAAATAACAAGTAGCCATAATAGGAAAAGCACCCGGTGGTTACAGCTGGAAGAGCATTAAAAATGCACACTGTAACCTAGTCAAGTTGGCTACATTTCATACTCCATGGCTCTAAATATTGGCTAGATCAGCAAGAGAGGCACTCAATCCCAGTCTCTTAAAAAAATGCTCTTGCTCAATCTAGCATGGTTCTGGAGAGGAAGTCAAGGAAGGGTGCCAGGGAGAACGTTCAATGTCTGGGTGGCAGTAGGGAAGAACTTGAGTTAGAGTCAACAACACAGGCAGTTTGGGGAGAAGAAAGAGTCACCTAAAACAGGAGGCTCAAAACCAAACTTCGTCACATACTGAGACAAATTGGGACAAAAGGACAGGACATTAACTTTATTCAATGCTATTACTACTACTACTACTACTACTACTACTACTACTACTACTACTAGTTGTAGTAGTAGTATGGCCTAGAGGCATCTGCCTGTAATTCCAGCTCTTTGCTCATCCTCTGCTACATGGTTAAGTTTGAGGTTAGCCTGGGCTGTATGAGACCTTGTCCCAAGCCTAATAAGACCAAATGAAACCAAACCAAACTACCTCTATTTTAGTAACATTATTTTTAAATTCTGAAGGAAATTTCTTAATCAAGATATATTTTAGTGGAATGCCAAGGTCAAATATAGCAGACTTCTACACACATTTATTATGTACACGGTTTATATTATTTATGGTTTACAATACCTAGAATGCAATAAAGCCTTAGTGAATATACAGAAAGAAAAAAACAGAAACATTAAAATTATAAATAAATTCTACATGTCACCTTCAACTGCTGAACCACTGTAATGGTTATACAATATGATCGACATGCTAACATGGAAAATAATCGTTTTCTGGTCACAGAGTAATCACCAAGACTTTGAAATCACTTTATTAGTTCAAGAGCTTAATATATCATTAGAAGTCATAATAGTCTATTGGAAGAATCATAATTGTCCTTTGTAAATAAAGTACACTTTCCCTTATGTTGACTTTCCTAGTGAAATGTATGAAGTATTCGATTGAAGAAGAAAATAGTGAATAGTGGGTCTCACAAGAAAATCAAATCCAGTTTCATAGGGCTGTCTCCCAAAGATCAATACTTGAAGATGTTTCCTGTATACTGCCATAAAACTTCAGAGACTTCTCAGAGAGGAGAAGTGTTTCTTCACAATTATTTGCACGGGTGCTCTGGGCATTAAAATGATTTAGATTACAATATCTGAAAGAGAAAGAAAGAAAGATTTCCTTAGGAGCAGATGTAGATGACTTGATAAATCACGGGCTTTCCTCCCGTGCTTGCCCACCTTTTATGGTGGGCTCGCAAACACTAGCATGGCAGAGATCATTAGTTAAGAGGCTCACCAGGGCAGTCTTTGTACAAGGACGGGAGAGTGCTATTTAGGGCATAGTAAGGCTCCCATAGGGACCTTTAGATGGTGCTTTCTTATTAAGACAAGGTCATGTCATGTGGTCCAAGCTCTCTCAGGACTTGTTATGTAGTCTAGGCTTGTTTGAACTGGGGGAGATCTCTGGCCTTAGTCTCTTAAATGCTGGGCTTGAGGATAAGCACACACCATCACGGCCAGCAGGATGGTCCTCTCCTATGGCCACGGTGAGTTTCTTCTGTACTGTCAGTGAGAGAAACCATAAAATTGTATTGGCTGTGGACTCCATGGCTGCTTAGACTCACTTAGACTTTTAAGCTTGACAGATGTGTTGTAAATAGACCTGTACTATAATAGATGAACTATGATTTAGCACTGAGACCACTGTTAAAGAGAGAATGCATGGCCACATTTTAAAAATGTCTACTCATTAAAAAATGTCTACTCAAATATCTTCCCAGACCATGCTACCCTGAGAGGGAGGAATTGTACCCATTTTACAGATTAGAAAACTAAATCAATGCCCTTATGGCTTACAAAGGTCTCAGACAGAATTAGACTTTTTCTGAACCAAACCTGCTGTAGTGCTTAGTCCCTTGACTTTGCTTGCTCTCATCTCTGCTGTGGTCATTTTTATTCTTGACCACTTCCTTTTCACCTGCTCCAAGCTCTCACTCAGTAACTGCAGATATTCCACGATTTTAGATTGGACACTGATCTCAGATCCCTTTGTATGAATGAAGTTCCCTGGTTCAGTTTGTCTCTTTGGTGCCTGGAATGGTGCATCGCAGATTGGCTGAATGTATGCATGAATAATGTACTGATGAATTTGCATTCCCAAGTAAGACTTACTTGAACTCAGTCATACTTACAGTCTACTAGAGCATATCCCGATGTAAGTATAGGAGAAGAATAAAGCAGAACAAAGGGGGTGTGTAAGGCCAAATCGGTAGGCACTTTTAGTATTGCTAGTATTTTTGAGCATTTATTCAACTTCAAGCAACCCTGTGACACAGTATGAGGTGAAGACACCAATGCCCAGCTTGGTTAAGGAGTGTGTTCATGTTTATGTTGTTTATAGAACTCAACAGCTCCGACTCTGAAGAAAGCCTTTGTGAAGGACATAGGCAAATTCTAACAGAAAGATTGTGATATAAAAACTGGAGAGGCGACAGCCAGGCAGCAGTGGTTCATGTATTTAATCCCAGCACTCAGGTAGCAGAGGCAGGCAGATCTCTGTGAGTTCGAGGCAAGCCTGATTGGAGTGAGTTTCAGGACAACCAAAGCTACAAACAGAAAAACAAAACAAAACAAAACAAATTTTCAATTTTACAAAAAAATGGATAGGCAGCGCAGGACTGTACAAACTGGCAAAGAGGCTCAGCTTCCAGGACTGGACACAGGAGCTGGAGGGAAAGAGCATGTGTCTTCAACTTCTGTTTTCACTGCTGAATATCTGTTTGGCTACAAAACTGAGGAATTCCCCACTGGACATCCTGTAAGACTCTGGTTTTCTTGTTTCATTTACAATCTAAGAGCCTGGCATTTAGAGAGATGATAGACTGTGGGAGAGGGGCAGAAGTTGTATGCTCCTGAGTGTAAGAAAGCCTCCTATTGAAGGGGGCTATTCAAGTTTTAGGTCTGGTGTTTATCCATCCCTTTTTCCTGAGGTTCAGTGTTTCCCACAATGGTCCAGCAGCTCAGTGATATCAGGGCCATAAGTGACACTGAGCACAAGTTGAGTTTTGACTCAGCAAGCTTCAGGTTTGCCACACCCATCTGTCACCTGGATGCTGACCCAAAAGACAGAAGCATACAAGACTGGTTTGCACAAAGGAGAGGTGACAGCGAGTGAGTCAATTTGTGGGTAAATGCATTGAGTAAATAGAGGCAGGTAAGGACAATATAACTAGTTTCTGTGTTGCAGCACACTTGGAGATTCTCTTTTCCAGAGTGTTCTCCCTTAAAACCAGCTGTTGATTCACTGTTGTGATTGACATGCATAAAGCCTGTAACAGTTAGACAGTTTGCTCTCTGCACATAGCTAGAGCAGGTCAGAAAGAGAGGAGAGAAAGGCAGGGCAATCCCAGATGGAAGGAGAGCAGAAGATAAACAGGTGCCTGGCTCATGAAACTTCTTTGGCAAACAGGCATTGAGTGAATAAAAACCAAAAACCATTTCCATGATTAGAGAGTCTTTTACATAGGCAAATTGTAAGATGGAAGAAGGCATTACACTATTTTGACAACTTAGGTGAGTCTCCAAGGGATTGTCATCTATTGTCCTTGAAATGGCCACTGCTGTTGTAAAGAATTGGATGGAACCCAAATCTCTTGGGTCATAAAAGTCTTAGCCGTTTGTTTAATGAGGCTTGTTTTTAATGGTAATGACTTATCCTTATGGCTACTTGCAACTCTAAGGTAGTTCTATAGTAGAAAACCACCTTGGCAGCATAGCATGCTTCTGGCCGGAATAAAGCACTCATTTTCTGTGCGAATCAGTGGAAAAGGGAAATCTAAAGTGAAGTCTTTGCTCGGAAGAATCCATTACATTGCAGGAGGCTAGTTTGTCTCATCATGGCATATGGGATCCTGTTGGCTCACTGATGAGTCTCAGACCCATATTTCACAGCGTCAGAAACTGTTCCTCTTCCCACACACTTACCTCGATGAAGCCCTCCAGAGTCCCAAGATGTTCAGCAGCGTCAAGGAGGCCAGCAGGAAGAAGAAGTTCTCTAGATGTCCTTTGTTCAATGTGTTTGGAAACCAATTGCCTGTTTGGAGCAAAAGTGCAATTGTTACTCCGCTGCAGAGTCGCAAGTTTCTGTGAATATTTTATTATTCCGCAGGTCCTAGAGCATGGTGTGCCTCAGCTGTGTTACCAGTGTGAGGAAGCTCATCTGAAATGTCATTGCCAAAATTCATTATAATTTGGGAATTAATAGAAAAATGACAAGCAATGCACCCCAACACAGCAGGCTTAAAAAGTTGCAAAACTTTTCCCTAGGTTGGAAGGGTGACCTTGATCGTGGTAGCAATCTACCTCATCTGGTCTGGTCTCGTTTATCTCGCTGCTCTGTGTTTACGTCTGTGCCTAGCATACGGAGTGAAAACATATCAATGACCGAACCCTGTTTTCTAAGAGACTGTCTACTGTGTATTCTAACTGTGAGAGCAGTCAGATGACTCATGTCCACGAAGCCTAGCACCCATTTTAACAAATGGTGTGAATCCAGGGATCGCTTGAGATCCTGTCACCGAACCCGTTAGATAGGTAACATTACTTTTTTGATTGATGCAGAGATTCTCTTTGGACTTGATGAATAATTATCACTGTAAGACAAATACCCAACAGAGTCTCCATTTCCTTACGTTGTCAATGTGAGTATTTATGATGACACTCAGGATTAACTTGCTACTAGGTTTTGACTTTTGTTTTTGGTATTTGATACTTTTTTTTCCTCTTTCTATCTCCAAGTCAATCTGTATCCACCGTATGCTTTTTGCATGTGTGTATATGTGTGCATGTTCCTGTGTGTTAGGTGCAAATATGTTCATGCGGAATTTGTGTAATATGTTCGTGGGTTAGTCTTTAGGTCCCTTCCAGCCTTACTCAGAAGAGGGTCTTATTGGCCTGGAACTCTGCCCTGTGGGCTAGCCTAGTCTAAGAGCTTCTAAGGAGTCTGCCTGTCTCTACTTGTCATCTCACCACTTCTGGGATAATTGGCATGTACCACCACCATGTCTGCCTTCTTGTGTGAGTCCTAGAACCCAGAACTTCAGTTCCTCACAGTTCCAGGGCAAGCATTTCACCAACTGAGCCATATGCTCAGCCCTCCTCAATGGATTTTAATACACTGCCGTTCAACGTACTACATGAATGCAATATACGTGCTATAAATGTAACACCCAGTTTTAGTCGATTCTCTAAAACCGGGAATAAAGTCTAGTATCGTGGGACTGCAGGCAAATCTATGCAACCACAGCTCTGAGAGGCTGGAGAAGCTGGTACTGTTCCGCATTAGAGAATAGGAGCCCAGCCTCACTGAAGGTTGGAATGCCAGGGCGTGGGCATTTCTCTGCCCCCGCAGAGACACAGCATCCAAGGTGTTAGTGAGGATGGTCTGGGATCCCAGCAATCCATCTCTGTGCTGAAAATCCCGACCTCAGCGCTGGCTCTACACATACTATAGGATGCTTCTGGAATTAGAAAGTATCTTTTGGTTTTTTCCTGGTGAGTATGAGCTTTCAAGTCAGATTTGAATTAAACTTTCTGCTTTAGGCTGACATTCTAGGTAAGGCGGCTGTGATTAATTGTACCACTTCCTATTTAACTGTCTCACCTCTTATTCCTCTTCTTCCCTCTCTTCCTCTCCCTCTCTCCCTTCCTCTCCTCTCTCTCTCCCCCTTCTTTCTCTCCCTCTCTCTTCCTCTACCCTCTCTCTTCTTCTACCTTTCTCTCTTCCTCTCCTCTCTCTTCCTCTTCTCTCTTCCTCTCCTCTCTCTTCCTCTTTTTTCTCTCCCTCTCTTCCTCTCCTCTCTCTTCCTCTCCCTTTCTCTTCCTCTCCCCTCTCTTCATCTCCCTCTCTCTCCCTCTCTCTTCCTCTCCTCTCTCTTCCCCTCCCTCTCTCTTCCCCTCCTTTCTCTCCCTCTCCTCTCTCTTCCTCTCCTCTCTCTTCTTCCCTGTCTCTCTTCCTCTCCCTCTGTCTTCCTCTCCCTCTCTCTCACTCCTTTCTAAGAGAGTCTCTTTTACAAAAATACCCTGTTTTATTTAGGCTCTCACAACCATTTCTACCCTCTTTTTTCACAATGTTTCCTGAGGTTTAGGTGTAAGGGTTATGCTATAAATGTATTAATTGGATCTTGGCTTCCCACAGCCAGTTGATCTTTGCATTTTGACCAACTATTTGCTGAAAAACAAATACATGGGGGTGGAGGAAGGACATATAGTTGAGAACTGGGGAGGAGGGGATGGGCCTGGACCTGGGGAAGAGTTGGGGGAAGGAAAGAGGAGTGGATATGGTCAAAATGTGATGTGTGAGATTCTCAAAGAATTAATAAAAATATGTTTAAAAAGATAAACCACCACAGAGGGAGTTTGATCACTAATAAAATTGCTAGGAAAAACAATAAAGCTGTTCTCCTATGGATCATGCTTGTGTCCCAATCATGGAATTAGCTTGTGTCCGTTACCTTCTCAAACCCCATGAATAAAATTTGATGTTGATTGGGTGCACACCTGAAGTCCCAGTGCTTATGGGGCTGAGGCAGTGTGCTCACCAGGAGTCTGAGTTCAGCCTGTACTACAGTGCCAGATGCTATCTGAAAAGAAAAAATACTTACTGAGTTTAGAGCTGTTGTACCGGTTCTGCTTTCCCATTTAATTAAACTTCTCCTCCTCCTCCTCCTCCTCCTCCTCCTCCTCCTCC
>JADRCD010168120.1:0-17407 GCA_019843815.1 Montemys delectorum
AGAGGCTGAGGCAGGAATCGAGTTTTGGCTATACAGAGAGACTCAAAAACAATAGCAATTGGGCTTCTAAACATGGTCTTTCTCAAATGTATAAGGTCTCCTTTATCTTCCTTATTTGAATTTCTGTTTCTGTACAAATAAGAACTGTTGGCCAGAGTGGTCTAGAGAGCTGTCAAGTTCCTATAGAAGAGAGGCTTGGCTTTCTGGGTGCAAATTGATTTGCCTGAGCATGATTATTTTTCTGTCTGGTACTGCACTATGGTGATGCTCAGATGACTCACTGTAGACTGTAGGCACCTCTAACTAGGAATGGCATTAGTCATCATCCCCAGTGACCAATGGAGAGTACACAGAGTACATAGGACACATCCTACAGCAGCTGTCTAACGTGACTAACTAAGTGACATTAAAACCCAAGGCTCCGAGACTTAGATCATAGTTAGCCCATATATCTATTTCTTCTCCAAATGGACAGTGAGCACACATTGTATCTGAGGACAGGGCACTTAAGGTACAGGGGCCAGTGAGTAACAAGGGACAAGTCTTCACATTTATACTTTTGAGCACATCATCAGAGTGAGGCTTTCAACACTGAAACACTTGATATGACAGGGATACTCAGAGACTGTTGGGACATCTAAGAAAGAAATTCCCTTTTCACAGAATGACCTAAACTGACTCATGGTGGAAAAGAGAAGCCAAGAGCAAGATTAGGTTTAGAGAAGAAAGAAGACAGCAAGAAAGGGTGTTGCAGAAAGAACAGTTTCTATAAAGGTCTAGAACAAAAAGGGTTCTTAAGGGAAATGAAATATTTTAGTTTTATTGGAAAATACTTCTGAATTTACAAAAGAATCAAAGTAAGCCAGTGAAACAGTTCAAAGGTAAAGGCACCCTGCCACCAAGCTTGACCACCTGAGTTTGATCCTCAGGACCCACTGGTGGCAAGAGAAAAAGAGATTTCCTCAAGCCCAGGAGACTTGAGGAAAGTGGTCTTCACTGAGGAGACACACTGGCTGAGCTGGGTCTTGTGGTGAAAGAGGCTGACAAAAAGTTATGCCAGCCTGAAGGCATGTGTGTCTACACTTGGGAGACACACACACACACACACACACACACACACACACACACAGATATGAAAAAAATGAGAACTGAACTACAGCTACACATACTGGGCACACACCTATAATCTTAGCACTCAAGAAGCTGAAGCAGGAGGACTGAGTTCAATGTCAACCTGAGTACTATAGTAAGACTCTCAAAAAAACAAAAACAAAAACAAAAACAAGGGACAGGCATGGAGTGTAACAGTCCATGCCTTTAATCTCAGCACTTGAGAGGCAGACAGATCTCTCTGAGTCTGAGGTCAGCCTGGTCTACATAGTGAATTCCAATTCAGTCAAGACTACATAGTGCAATCCTGTCTCAAAAAATTAACGAAACAACAAAATCCCCAGCATCTAAACAGGATATTTTATCAACTGTCTAACTCTACTGCTGGCATCTAATCCAAAGACCCCAGAAAATACTCTGGTGACTATTTCTCCAGTCTAAGGCTAGAACACAACTGGTACTATTCTAGACATAGAGAAGGCAAGTTAAATCATTACACGAGTTGGATACCTCAAGACCTGAGGGCTTTTTTCCAGGAACCAGCCAAAAAAGTATAGAAAAGTGACTAATCTGCCACCAGTATTTATCTCAAGTGCTGTTGCTGTGTGACCTTGGGCAAGTTATTGAACTTCCTTATGCTTAAACAAGGAGAATAAGCAGAACCTGCCTTAGCAGATTGATCTAAGGATTAAGTGCACTTATACATTGAAAAAGACTAAGACAGTGCTGGGCCCAGAGCAAATAAACACTCAATAAGGGTAGCTCTTGTTAATTCTCACTCTGCCTCCCTCCTTTGATTCTCAAGTGGTGTGCTGCTTAAAGCCTCCCAGTCCCACTTCATACCACAGTGATGGATGACAGGTGGAAAGGGCACCATCAATTTTCTTCGAGCTAACCATACTATCACTCATTTGACAAACATTTATTGAGCACCCACTACATCCTAGTCTTTGTGCTCAGCACAGGAGATAAATGATGAATTCAGGACAAGACACAGTCCCTGTTCCTGTCTGACAGGGAAGACAGGTAAATGAATAAGGAAAAACGAATCTGCTAAGTGCTAACAGAACACAAGTTGTTGTGGGAACACAAGTAGAGCCCAGGAAACTTGAGGGAGGGGTGCCTCACTGAGGAGACACTGGCTGAGCTGGGTCTTGTGGAGAAAGCTGACAAAAGGAAGGTCATGCCAGCTTGAGGGAACAGTGTGTCTACACTTGGGTCCAAGCTGTTGCAAAGTAAAAGAATGTTCTCTGTACTTTTCTAGGATATGACAAACAGCATGATTTCCAATCTGCAGTACTAAATGTTCGATGCAGGGCTGAATATGTAGCTTTGGCCTGGTACATGTGACAATTCTCATTCTGTACAAGTGACCTGGGACCATGCTGTGTCAGGACACTAGATCAAAGCAGAGATGCATATAACAATAGTATGAGTAGAAGTCAGGATGAATGGGATGTGTCTCCTCTTTATTTTCCTATTAAAACATTCCTAGCCAGGGCTTGATGACACAAGCCTGTAATCCCAGCCCTTTGGAAGACGAACACAAATTCTGAGCTAGCCTGAACTGTGGAGCTAAAACACAGTGTTTCTGACACATAAGCCTTTCAGACCTACATTTACATTACGATAGACGTTTCATTTTTTGTTACTTTTTTTGGTTTATTTGTATACATGCATGTGTGAATGTGTGTGGTCAGAGGACAATTTGTGAAAGTTAGTTCTTTCCTTCTAACATTTGAATTGAGGTCATCATGTTGGTAGCAAGCACCTTTACCTGACAAATAAATCACTTTGGTGGCATTAGATGGCCCTACAGACCTTTAAAATAATCTTTAAAATTACATTTATTTGGGGAGGGGATGGATACACACATGTAGAGGCCAAAGCTTGAGGGAGTTGGTTCTCTCCTTCTACCATGTGGATCCTGCAGACCAAATTCAGATCATCAGGGGGACTGAAGAGATGGCTGCTCTTGTAGAGGACACAGGTTCTGTTATCAGCACCCACACGGCAGCTCAGCTCACAATTGTCCTTAACTCCAATTCCAAGAGATCCTGACACCCTTTTCTGACTCTTTGAACAGCATATACACATGCAGTGCACATACAACATATGCAAGCAAAACATGCATATACACAAAGTAAAAATTAATAAACCTTAAAAAAAAATCAGGTTATCAAGTAACTCTACCCACTGAGTAATCTTGCCAGCCCTGTATGCAGTCAGCTGAGGAAGCCTGAATTGAGTGAATGTGTAAATAGCAGATGAACTCTTGAGTGTGTATTGTTGACGTGGCCATGCCTATCAAGGATCAATGCCTCAGACCCACTGGAATTTGGGACAGTCTTCCACAGTTGTGAGGCTTAGAATTCAAAACCTTCGCTAGTGAGATGGCTCAGCGGGTAAGAGCACTGACTGCTCTTCCAAAGGTCCTGAGTTCAAATCCCAGCAACCACATGGTAGCTCACAGCTACCCATAATGAGATCTGATGCCCTCTTCTGGTGCATCTGAAGACAGCGCAGTGTTCTTATGCTGGGCGGTGGTGGTGCACGCCTTTCATCCCAGCGCTTGGGAGGCAGAGGCAAGCGAATTTCTGAGTTCGAGGCCAGCTTGGTCTACAGAGTGAGTTCCAGGACAGCCAGGGCTACACAGAGAAACCTTGTCTCAAAAAAAACCTAAAAAATAAAAAATTAAAAAAAAAAATCAAAACCTTCTCTTTCAAATGCCAGTGTTTAAAAATGACTGACTAGTGTATGCAAAACCTAGCAACTACAGTTTCCTCCTCCTGGATATCGAAGGCCTGAGACTTCTTGTCTACAGGCATGTCCCACCAAGACTAGCCACCTACCCTGTGCTGTATATAACAAACATGCAGAGCTTGCTGCATTCAATGCAGTGCCAGCAGAGCACACACAACCACGTAACCCCAGCTTTTCTGTGTACTTTGGCCATTTCTTTAGTGCCTGTCTTTCCTTTATTCCCTCACTGCCCCTCGTCAAGTCAAGGAGCCAAGCTTAAAGTTAGGTATATAGTCTTTTCTGAACAGTCTGACAAAAATAGAACAGCCTCTGGTTTTCATGAAGTGTACACTTAGACCTATCTCTTTCCATCTGGCTAGAGTATTCAACTTCTGCAGCCCTCTTCCCTAGTCTTAGCTAGAGAGGAGGAAAAAGGCTGAGGCAGGTGTTCACTGTGCAGAAGGAAAGGAGTGGTTTGCAAAAAGAAGAAAGGCACAGAAGAGTGGAAAACCAGCCTCATTAGGCAGAAAGAAGCATGCCCTCTGCAGGCCTCCTATCCTCACAGTGCCCTTCAGGGAAGTTGCTTGCCTGTGGCTGTGTTGCTGTCCTGTTACTTTAACAGGCTGCAGTCAAAGTGATGTCATAGATATATATTGCGCCTGTATCAAAGACAGATGTGTATGAACTTTATAAACAGGACTAAGTGCTGTCGGCTTGTTATTTTTTTATAGGGGCTAGATTTACAAGCTTTACCCAGAGTGAAGTACTTGTCATTTATCAACTTTAGAATGTTTTAAGTAAATAGCACTGAACACTTACCCTCCACTGCAGAAACACAGCTAGAATGCAGCACTTTTCAGTTCCAGGAAGCAAATGGCACCAATAACCCGTGGAGTTGATTGGAGTCTCTTAGCTGGGACAACCATCTTACCAGTTGGCCAGGGTTATACAAAATCCTGACACTGCCATTTGTTTTCTGACTTTGTCAGTCTTGACACTGCATTTCTCTTTTCACTGGTAGCACTGTGCAGCTCCTGACAATCAAACTCCTTGTACACACTGATACTACATTGCAGACGGAGAGTAAACTAGGCCACAGGTTGAGGAAAGGCCACAGCAAAACAAGGTTTCAACTCTCTTGAAGAAAGTAAATCCAACTGGAATGCTAGGTGTGAATGATTAAGAGTTAGAACCCACAGAAAAATAGATTTTACACACACACAACTCACACCTGGAAAAAGCCAAGATAGAGCTTTTCACAAACAAAGAGGTGGGCCAACCAGCAGCTACACAGTGGTCCTGTTTAGCTATTGATTAAAAAAAATTAAGAAAGGAAAGAGGAACCAGAGAATCCATTTGCTTATCAGATCCTTCCAATTAGCTCACAAGCTGCTCTGGCATTTGCCATAAAAACCGTAGAAAGGTTAGACTCCTTACAGATAGTATGACAGAAGGACTGTGCTCCTCTGGCTCAGGGCCTGTGCCCCATGTGTGCCATTATTTCAGAAATGGAAAACTCAAGATGACTGATTTCTCTGCTCAACAGTTATCCACAACAGACGTTTGTAGTCATAACTGGCCTATGAGAATAAATTTAAAAAAGACTTGTGAACTTAAGATGTTTGTATTCAAGTCATAATACAACTTTTACTTATTTATCTGTTTTGAAAAAAGAGATACCAACAGCCATGTTGGGATACAACATTAATTTCAGCACATGGAGGCAGAGAGCCAAGCAGATCTCTAAGAGTTTGAGACAAATCTGGTCTTATACATAAAATGTTTGTTTGTTTCAGAACACACACACACACACAGAGAGAGAGAGAGAGAGAGAGAGAGAGGGAGGAGAGAGGGGGAGAGAGAGAAGGGAGGGGGGGGGGGGAGAGGAGAATATATCTCAAATATTTCAATTTAGAGCCCTGATAGGCCAGGAGGCGCATTCCTTGTAAATCTTGTGAGATAGAAGTAGGAAGATTACCAAAAGTTCAAAGCATATTTGTTGTTCTACATAGCAATTTATAGGCCAGCCAAAACTGCAAAGTGATTCCCTGTCTCAAAAATTCAAAATCCAAAACACAATGAAGAAAGTTATTAGGGGCTGAGAGTGCAACTCAGTAGGCAAAATTTTTCAATAATTTTTCAACTCCTAGCAACCTGCTCCCCAACATTTATACAGATAACTTTCCTATGTAATAGGTGAAAAATGAACTCCATTAAAATCTGATTAATCAAAGAAAAATTCAAATGGAATAAGACTATAGCACAAAAGTACATTTTTTTTTCTGTCCCTTCAACTTAAAATGCAAAAACAGCCTGCATTTTGGTGTTGCGACTGAGAGACACATCCCTTCATATGCACATTCCTACTCACCATAGGGGAACAAAAAATCCTCCAAATAGAAACAATAATAAAACAGAAAATCTCATTTGTTTTTGCTGCTATATCAAAACCTGAAGCAGTCCTGAAGCCTATATCCCTTATCACAAGCTGAAACTTTCTCTTTACAGAAAAAAATTCACCAATCTAGCCTGATGGTTGTGGAGCATGCCTTTAATACTAGCTAGCACCTAGGAGGCAGAGGCAGGCGGATCTCTGTGAGTTCAAGGCCAGGCTGGTCTACAAAGCAAGTTTCAGGACAACCAGGACTACACAGTGAAACCTTGTCTCAAAAACCAACCAGCCTTGGGCTGGTGAGATGGCTCAGCGGTTAAGAGCACTGACTGACTGATCTTCTGGAGGTCATGAGTTCAAATCTCAGCAACTACACAGTAGCTTACAACCATCCATAATGAAAAACAATTAAAGAACCTATGAGCTGGAGAGAGCCAGAGCAAGAGGGAGAAAGGGAAGGGAAAAACAAATAAAAGCCAACCAATTAAAACAAGCCTACTTCCATATTCCTATCCTGTCAGTTTCTGCTATAATCAACTACAGCAATTAGTTTCCTCTTCCTCCAACCATCTGTTACTGTACTCAGTATATATAAATTACTAGTTTCGCTGGGCAGTGGTGGTGCATGCCTTTAATCCCAGCACTTGGGAGGCAGAGGCAGGTGGATTTCTGAGTTCAAGGCCAGCCTGGTCTACAGAGTGAGTTCCAGGACAGCCGAAGCTATACAGAGAAACCCTGTCTCGAAAAAACTAATAGTTTCAAGGCTTTCCATCAATTGCATTTTTTAAAAGATTTATTTATTTTATGTATATGAGTAAACCATTGCTCTCTTTAGACATGCCAGAAGAGGGCATCAGATCCCATTACAGATGGTTGTGAGCATGTGGTTGCTTGGAATTGAACTCAGAAGCTCTGGAAGAACAGTCAGTGCTCTTAACAGCTGAGCCATCTCTCCTTCCTCATCACTTGTATTTTCTCCTTCAACCAATTGCCTGATCTTATTAGAACTCAGTCTGCACATTCCCAAGTCAGCAAAGCTACATGCTTCTAGACCTTTCTAAGAACTATTCCTTCTACTCTTTTCCACTATCCACCCAAAATCATGTAAGAGTTAGTATGCATTTCACATATATGGAAAAATAAATTTATCTTCTCCCAAGATTCCTGTCTTTTCTCTTTTCTCCAGTTCTACAGATCACCAATTCTTTAAAGCCAAGGGCACAATACACACACACACATACACACACACACACACACACACACACACACAGATACACACGCACTTATTTTAAGTCTCTCAGAATATAAACAAGTGCTGCACAATCTGTGGACACTCCATAAGTGCTGTGGTTGGCTGGGGATGTTGATGATAATGATGATGATAGCTAGATGAGGCTTCTGAGTAGAACACTCCTAAGTAATGACTGCAATGAAGCAAGAATTTATGACATTCCTTATTAAAATTCTAATTACATAACTAGGCCTTAAGATACATATTTCCCCCTTTGGTGACACATACTG
The DNA here is from genome assembly GCA_019843815.1 of Montemys delectorum. NCBI lineage: Eukaryota > Metazoa > Chordata > Mammalia > Rodentia > Muridae > Montemys > Montemys delectorum. The sequence continues at coordinate 7,766 of JADRCD010168120.1, forward strand.
ATTCCCTTTTTCTAAAAATATCTTAGGAAAGAAATCTAAACCTTAAAAAAAACCAAAGAAGAAAATTTTCCATAGAACAAAAGGCACTATTAGGAAGAAACACATCACAGCACTTCGAGAAGCCACAAGATGTAGGTTCTAAGCTCTGATTCAGTCTTTACTCTTTCAAAGCAAAATAAGTTACTGGTTTCTGGAGTAAAAGCTTCTGGAATCTTCCCTACCCAAATGGAGAGTGACTACTGGATCAGTAGTGAGACCAGAGAAGAGATCAATAACCCAGATCCTTCCTCCTACCACCACAACCAACCTGTGCCTTCAGTGACCTAGTTTAAGTAAGCTCCAGTGTTCTCACCCCTAATTCCTCCATGCCTTGTGTAACCTCCAGATTTTGTGCTGGAGCAAAGGGGATGTACTTGTTTCAAAGTCAGCTAACAGATGACAAAGCAAAAAAGAAACAATTATAGTGTTATAAAAGCAAGACTGAGCCTGTCCTCCAAAAGCCAAGAAGACAGTATCAATCTGAGGAAGTTAGCTCACAACATGGGAGCAATCATAGCGCTGTCAAACAGCCATAAACACTTCAACCTGCTGTGTTGAGTAAGTCACTTAACCTCTTCGGGAGCTCAACCTCTGCAGTCATCAAGTGGTCACCCTCTGAGTCCATGAGTTTGAGATGGCTTTTGTATAAATCAGATAGTACTTTTTTCATTGCTGGAATAACTTTCTGTCAATCTTTTAACAACCCATCCTGTTAACTTATAATCATTTCTAAGAATGTAACTAATACTGAATACTTCATTAATGTGTACTTTCTGGAACATTTTCCCTTACTCTGGGCTCTGTTACAATGATCCTTATACCTCACAATCAAAAGTGAATTATATAGCTAGACTAGTGGTGTACACCTGTAATCCCATCACAGGTGGATCAAGAGTTTCAGTCAACCAGAAGCTGGAGAAATGAGTCAGAGGTTAAGAGCACTGGCTGTTCTTCAGAGAACCTGAGTTCAATTCCCAGAACACACATGGCAGCTCACAACTGTCTGTAATCCCAGTTCCAGGGGACCTGACACCCTCACATAGACATTCATTCAGGCTAAACATACATTAAAAATGTTCATAATTTTTTTTTAAATAAGGAAAAGAGTTTGAGCCAACCTTAGCTACATTATGAGCTCAAGGCCAGCCTGAGATACATGAGACACAATCTCAAAAGAAAAAAAAAAAACTGACTGCATAGACTGTATTATGAACTTTCTAATTCAACAAAAATGGTAATTATAAATACTCCTGAAAAGTAAGATTTTAGCAAATACCATGCTGTGGAGAATATGCAATTAGCAATGATTACAATACTTAACATACCGAAAATAACAATTCTCCAGAAACAATAGTAAGGATTGTTTGTTATAGATAAGACATAAGCCTAAACCAGAAGTGGTATTTGATGCCTGTACCCCTTACACTCACCAGGAGGCTGAGGCAAAAGGATTACTGAGAATTTGAAGCCAGCCTGAGCTACAAAGACTGTCTAAAAACAACAACAACAAAAAAAACAAACAAACAAACAAAAAAGTAACAGGAAGGAAAAACACAATGCTCAATTTTTTACATTAAATTTAATTTTAAAAAAATTAGGAGAGCTGGGCAGTGGTAGCACCTTTAATCCGAGCACTCAGGAGATAACAGGCAGTTGGATCTCTATAAATTTGAGGCCAGACTGGCCTACAAAGTGAGTTCCAGGACATCCACGGCTACACAGAGAAACCCTGTCTCAAAAAACTAAAATAAGTAAATAAACAAATAAATAAATACATGCATAATAATGTATTGTTTAGGCTCTTCCTCTACAAATAAAGAGAAAAGAAAAAAAATTATGCGAAGGATGTTTTCCCTGTATGTATTCCTGGTACCCGTGAAGAGGGCATCAGATTCCATGGAATTAGAGTTACAGATGGTTGTGAACCACCATGTAGCTGCTAGGAATTAAACTGGAGTCCCCTGGAAGAGTTGCCAGCACTTCTAATCACAGAAACATCTCTCCAGCTTCAACAAGGCAGAATTTCAAGTGCCTCAACATTATGCAAAATTAGCAAACACATCAAATACAACCAACCCATGGTAGAATGTTATCTAAATGATTATTCCTTCTTGGATACTGTCCAGACCTAGGGCACAGTCTCACAATGGCATATATTCAAGAGGCTGAGGAAGGAAGGTTATAAGTTCAAGACTAATTCAGACAACCCCACTGACACCCTTAAAAGTAAAATTAATAAAGGACTAGAGAAATAGCTCAGTAGAAGAGCAATTACTAGTCAGACAGTGGTGGCACACGCCTTTAATCCCAGCACTTGGGAGGCAGAGGCAGGCGGATTTCTGAGTTTGAGGCCAGCCTGGTCTACAGAATGAGTACCAGAACAGCCAGAGCTACATAGAGAAATCCTGTCTCGAAAAAACAAACAAAAAAAAACCACACACACACAAAAATAGAAGAGCAATTACTGGGCATGCTCAAGGCTGTGGGCTCAATCTCTAGTACATAAACAAAAAACCCCTCAGTGACCTGCCTCTCAGCTGCTGCAGCAGTCAAGAAAGCAAGCCCTGCACCTCACCTGAGCAGCACAGGAGAGCTGGTCTGGAATATGGGGGCTGAGGATGAGCTGGCCAAGGGCATGAGTGCAGGAGAGCCAGAGGGCTAGACAACTCTCAGGTCCAGACCTAGGGCTTTAAACTGACCCACCCCAATATCTACCCCATCAATGAATTAACTGCTGGAGTACATGAAGGGGTCAGTCCTACAGATCCAAAACTATAGGATCTCCATGACACAGAGCAACAGCAGGTTCCAGTATCAATAGAGTAGCAGAAGCCTGAGGCCTCATACCAGACCAATAAGTTATTGCAATGAATATTTGTAAGCAAAGAAGTGTGGACAAAAGGGTATACTGTGGGATTCATTGTGACATACTGCAGCTTTCACAACAAGATCCATTCTCTGTTTGAGGGGAGGTTGCAAGGTGAAGAGGAGATGAGTAGGACTGGCGCACATGATGTGACATTCACAAAAAGCCAAAATAGTTTAAACAAACAAACCAACCAACCAACCAACCTCTCAGTAGTACTGGGGACAAAGCTCAGAAGCAAAGCACCAGTTAGGCAGGCACCAGTGCAATGTCAAGCATCCCCTCTCTTCAAACAAACTTCTGGATAACAGAACCCAAGCATGCAGACCAGCTCATGCAGCACCCACAAAATTTACACATTCTGTCTCTGATTCTAACATTTAAAAAAAATTTTTTTTAGAATTATTCATTTATTTTATGTATATGAGTACACTGTAGCTGTCTTCAGACACACCAGAAGAGGGCATTGGATCCCATCACAGATGGTTGTGAGCCACCATGTGGGTGCTAGGAATTGAATTCAGAGCCTCTGGAAGAGCAGTCAGTGCTCTTAACTGCTGAGCCATCTTTCCAGCCCTGATTCTAAGATTTAACACTACTTTAGCAATACTAAAGTAACAGCAAGTTATAGGAATGAGGAGAGTTGGTTAAAAGTTCTGTAGAAGTCACCCTTCTACAAAGTTTAAAAGTACTGAGGTCTGAAGACTTCTAGCAAGAATATTTATGAGACGGACTTAATCAGAAAATCAGCAAGGCACTGCTGGGGAACTTAAACCTCAGACCTGTCCAGAGAAGTTCCACAATACCTATAGACTCAGCTTTATCTGAAAGTCAAACTAGCAAACTACTGAAGCTCAAAGACCATAAGCAACAAGATGAACAAAGAATTTCTGTGAATTTCCCTATATTTGGCCTGAATTTGGCAAAGGAGAAAAACAGGAATAGAAGTGAAAGAGGCAAAGAGGGAAAAAAAAGTCATAGAAAATTCTGTCCTCTGTCTCCACCTAGTGGTGCCAGAGATTCCTCAACCGGGATAAGCAGCTTGAACCTCTCAGAACCCACTATTATAGTTTAAGGTTTAAGAACTGGGATGTCACTCAGAGAAAAAGGAGGGCTTGCCTATGGTCATAGTTTCCATCTCCAACACAATAAAAACAAACTTACTTCTTGAAGCCAGCACTACTAACAATTTTCTGCAAGCTGAAAGTATCCTAAAATGTGGATTTTAGTCTCTAAGCCAGACAAGCATACACAAGAGATAGAACACATCATCCTGAAACAAACCAGAGAAGCCTCACCAGCTAGCCAGAACGATCAGTAGCTCTGAGAAAATGCAGTTCAAGTTCTGAGTTTTCTAAGTCTCAAATGCTTTAAACTCTGAAATGAAAACTAAACAAGTACCAAACAATGTTCTCAGACAATAACATGAAACTAGCACAAATCATTGGGGAGTCATCAAAAAGAAAGAAAAAAATAAATAAAAGAAAAGAAAAGAAAAAAGAAAAAGAAAAGGAAAAGAAAAGAAAAAAGCTGAGAAAGTAGTGTAAATCTGTAATCCCAGCACACAGGAGGCTGAAGCAGAAGGATCCAGAAAGAAGCCAACTGAGACTACGCAGTGAGATGCTGTCTCACAAAAATGGAAGGAGGGAATCACTGTCCTAAGGCAGACACTGATGCTGAGGGCCTCTGAAATGTGACTTCTTCCCTCTAGTGTTCAGATGAACAACTAGAGAAGGAGATTTGACAAGTCCAAAAGAGTTCAGCCTAGACACCAGATGTTCAGAGCCCAGCTCAGGGTTCTCAATGATCTTATACAAGTGACAGGGAACCACATACAGAGAAAGTGTGTAGCCCTCCAGAGCCCAACTGTAGCCAGGCTTGTCCAGCAAACTCCCTGACAGGGCTTGGTACTCATCAGAACCATACATCTGCCTAGTTTTGTTCCAGCACTCACTGATATTCATGTTTCTAAGAAAGGGTTTTTTGTTGTTGTTGTTTTGTTTTAAAGGGACAAACACATATTATGTTGCTCAGGATGGTCCCAAACTCCTGGTTCAAATAATCCTCTAGCCTCAGCTAAGTAGCTGTCACACTGCATGGCTTCTATCCCAATTTTATATAATTTAATATGATTTAAAGTCCAAATATTTGTTTTGTATGTATACAAAAACTTATGTCTTCCATCTCTAACTGGATTATGAACACCTTGAAAACTCAGTACCTTTCCTCAGTTTCTCAGTCTGTCTCTTTCTCTGTCTGTCTCTCTCCCTGCCTGTCTGTCTATCTGTCTATGTCTTCTTTCCCCTTTCACAACCATAGGAGTTCCTCTGAAACTCAGAAAGGAGCCATGCAGCCATGCATTTCAACGTGCCTGCAGTCTCTTACTGTACAGAAACTGTATTCTGATAATCTCAATTAGGGTTCCTCTAAAACTGGAGACGCTTGGAGGGAAGGGAAAGGTGAACTTCTAAAAAGTTAAATAAAATTAAACCAATACAGGGGAGGGGGTGTAGCTCCTTGGTAAAGAGCTAGTCTGGCACGTCACAGGCCCTGGGATCCAACTCCAATACACAAAGAAAGAGAAAAAAGGTACCAGTTGATATCTTTTGGGCACACCACATGTTTTGGACAGGTTGAATACCAAGGAAGAACCACTCTGACCATAAAGAATGTGAAATATGCACCTAGAAAATACTTAACTATTGCAAAATAAGCTTTACTTTAGGCCAAAAGCATGAATTCCAAGCTGATCATGGGCAACTGAAAAAGATTCTCTTATAAAAAATGCTCAGGTGATCCAAAGGACAGACTAACCATCAAGGCAATACAGCAAAGAGTTAGTCATGTCATTACCCAACAAAATCTAAGCCCACTGGCAAGTTCACAAAATGGCTTTGAGAAAGAATCTTTTTTTTCTTTTTTTTTTTTCTTTTTTTTTTTTTTTAGGTTTTTTTCGAGACAGGGTTTCCACCACTGCCCAGCTTGAGATAGAATCTTAACACCAGGTTCAATAACTAAAATAATGACAAAGACAAATAAATTGTCTTTAATAATAAGCTCTTTAAATAGGCTGTTATTTCCACCTTTTCTATTTACCAAATACTTAAAATTCGTTTTTTGGGGGGTAGGCGCTAAAGTTTCCTTCTTTCCACTTGGAGACTCCCACAGAATGTCATACATGGTAAAGAAAGGGCTGGCCTGTTCCTACTGACACACCTGGTGGAGAGAAGAATGGCCTGGAAAACTGGTTCCCTGGATTCAAATCTCAGGCCCATCTTTTAGCAGCAGTATGATACCCAGCACAAAAAGAAAGCTTGGCCAGATATAAATGAATTACTCGTATCCCTATGCCAGGTGACAAGTGAGAAGGGCATTCCAGGCCTATACAGAGGCTCTGTGAACATAGCTTGAGAGAGAGTAACTGGGCTAATGGGCTCAGAGCAAAGTGTGTGTGACAAAGTATAGGAGAGGCTGAAAGGAGCAAAGATATGGAAAGGGGCTGAGGACATACCTCCATTTATTCAAAAGCCCTTATATAGTTTTACTTTGTACCAGGTATTAGTCTAAGTATTTTCCCAGTAACTCCTTCAAGAAGATCATGACAATTCCCATCTTACAGATGGTCCAAGTGAGAGGTAAAGGAAGGAGCTGCTTGGAGGCAGCACCAGGGACCAGGTCCCCCAGTCATCCTCTGATACACAGCAAGTTCAAGGTCAGCTTGGAACACCTAAGTTCCATCCCTAGAATCCATGTAAAGGTAGGAGAGAGCTGAGTCCACAAAAGTAGTTCTCTGGCTTTCCATACATGCCCTTTCACCCAGTAATATTTTTTTTTAAGTTTAATTAAAATAAAAAAACTAAAACTAGGGACTGGGGAGATGGCTCAGTGGTTAAGAGCACTGGCTTCTCTTCCAGAGGTCCAGAGTTCAATTCCCAGCAACCACATGATGGCTCACAACCATCTATAATGGAATCTGATGCCCTCTTCTGGTACACAAGTGTACATACAGATAGAATACTCATATACATAAATAAATAAATCTTAAAAACAACAACAACAACAACAAAACAAAAACCAAACCTAAAACTAAAACTAGCCAGGTGGTGGTAGTGTCATACACCTTTAATCCCAGCACTCAGAAGGCAGAACCAAGCAGATATTGAGTGAAAGGCCAGCCTGGTCAAGAGTGAATTCCAAGACAGTCAGGGCTACACAAAGAAGCCCTGTCTCAAAAAACAAAACAATCCCAGCACATGGGAGGTAGAGACAGGCAGATTTCTGAGTTCAAGGCCAGCCTGGTCTACAGAGTGAGTTCAAGGACAGCCAGGGATACACTGAGACACCCTGTCTCAAAAAACAAAAACAAACAAGAAACAAAAACAAAAACAAACAAAAAAACAAAACAAAACACAAAAAACAAAATACACATATCCAAAATGGCTATTAGGTGATGCTGGCTACCTAACCCTTCTGGGAACTCGGTCTCCCTCAAATGAATAAGTGAAGCCCTGTTGTACCAAACAGAATCATGCATTAATCATACAGTACCACTGAGTACTGTACATGTAACATAGTCATTGCTATTCCCTAGTCCTTTGCTCCACTAAAGGGCAGGTACCAAGTCCATAAAATGACAGCACTAACCAGCATGCTCCGTGCCTCTCCACCAGCTCATCCTTCATCTGGCTGTCCATACCACAGACCACAGACCATTCAAATGCACATCTATTTATTACCCATAGGATATTGGTGGCAAGAGGATGATAGCCTTTCTTCTGTAATAGGTTCCTTAGTGAACACACACACCGTCCTAATATCCTATACAACCTATAAAATAGCAACCGTAATATCTAGATGTTACATGCCTACCTTTTTGGAAGTATAGGAATAAAGACTATACTAAAGATACCAGAATTATGCTTCCTTCTGCTTTCCCCCCTTTGAAGGTTCTTTCTGTTAGGGACAAACAATATCTACTTGTTATATGGTATAATGGTCTGTAATGTTGGCATTCAATTGATCATAATCCCACTTGGTTTGTGGTCAAAAACATTTAAAATGAGCCAGGCAGTGGTGGCGCACGCATTTAATCCCAGCACTTGGGAGGCAGAGGCAGGCGGATTTCTGAGTTCGAGGCCTGCCTGGTCTACAGAGTGAGTTCCAGGACAGCCAGGGCTACACAGAGAAACCGTCTCGAAAAAAACCAAAAAAACAAAAAACAAAAAACAAACAAAAAAAACATTTAGAATGCCAACCAACATGAGAAGGCTCTGTTTTTTATGTAATACAGTATTAAAATCTCTCACAACTCAATTTTGAGAAATTTTTCATATTTGACTCATCTCAATGATAGATTGAATTATTAGAGCAAAATTCCAGCCTAGATAAGAAATAACATAACCGTTTAGCCTCCTGGCAAATTACACTCAGCATCCACTTTCTCAAGATGACAAATACCAAATCTCTCAAGTGGAAAAATCTTCTAGAGCATCAAGCCAATTGTGCAATGCAGCAAATAGATCAAGAGAGAGAGTCCACCTCATCTCTGCAGCCAAAATCCTGAACTTATTGCCATAGGTAACATGACTCACATGGCAGCTACCACTGGTTCTAAAATCGAGTCCTTCTTGGAAGGTCACTAACATTTGACCTTAACAAAGCCAAGAGTTCCACAAATACTGGCTTTCTTTTTTCCCTAAGGCATTTGCCATCTCCTTGCATAAACTTGGCACAAAAATATGGCAGAGAATGAGACTATTTGCTTCTCTAAGCTCTCTAATAACATAGAACAAACTTATTATTTTTAACAAAATATTCAAATACCATTTATAAACAGTGTTTCCTCTATAATTTGAAGTCCAAGGGAGATGCAATGACTTAACAAAAAACACAACAGGGTTGTGTCTAAAGTGATGCAAGCATCTGCCAGGTATGGCCTTTCTGTCCCTTCTTTCTGTGGGGACTAAGCATCACACATCCTTGTGCAGTGTGCAGGGCTAGTATTATTGGTTCCACTTTACTGATACAGAAACTGAGGTCCATAGAGCTTACATATCACAGTCTAAGCAGAAGTGATAGGAAAAGGGCAGAACTTTAAGTCTCACTCTGTCTTATTTAAAGTCTATGTGCTTTCCATTACTGCTCTGCTACTCAAATTGTGGTCACTGGACCAGCAGCTTGGCATCATCTGAAAGCTAATTAGAAATAACATTTCTCAGCTGGGCGGTGGTGACACATGCCTTTGATACCAGCATTTGGGAAGGCAGAGGCACTCAATGAGTTTAAAGCCAGCCTGTTCTACAGATCCAGTTCCAGGATAGCCAGAGCTACAGAGAAACCCGGGTTTAATTAACATCTTCATGTCATTTGTGTGCCATTAAAGTTTAAAAGCTGGACTGGAGAGATGACTCAGAGGAGGATAAGAGCACTGACTGCTCTTCCAGAGGTCCTGAGTTCAATTCCCAGCAACCACATGGTGGCTCACAACCATCTGTAATGGGATCCGATGCCCTCTTCTTGTGTGTCTGAAGACAGCTACAGTGTACTCATATACATAAAACAAATAAATCTTTTAAGCTGGCAGTGGTGGTGTATGCCTTTGATCCCAGCACTTGGGAGGCAGAGGCAGGCGGATTTCTGAGTTCAAGGCCAGCCTGGTCTACAGAGTGAGTTCCAGGACAGCCAAGGCTATACAGAGAAACCTGTCTCGAAAAATAAAAAAAAAAAAAAAAAAAAAA
>JADRCD010168125.1:1844-17147 GCA_019843815.1 Montemys delectorum
TTTCCTAACCTAAAGAAAGAGATGCCCATGAACATACAATAAGCCTATAGAATTCCAAATAGACTGGACCAGAAAAGAAATTCCTCCTGTCACATAATAATCAAAACACCAAATGCACTAAACAAAGAAAGAATTTTAAAAGTAGTAAGGGAAAAAAGTCAAGCAACATATAAAGGCAGGCCTATCAGAATTACATCAGACTTCTCACCAGAGACTATGAAAGCTACAAGATCCTGGGCAGATGTCATACAGACCCTAAGAGAACACAAATGCCAGCCCAGGCTACTATTCCCAACAAAACTCTCAACTATCATAGATGGAGAAACCAAGATATTCCATGACAAAACCAAATTTATACAATATCTTTCCACAAATCCAGCCCTACAAAGGATAATAGATGGAAAACACCAACAAAAGGAGCAAGACTACACCCTAGAAGAAGCAAGAAAATAATCTTTCAATAAACCCACACAAACATAATTCCACTTCTAACAACAAAAATAACAGGAAGCAACAATTACTTCTTCTTAATATCTTTTAATATGAAAATTAATATTACCAACATATCCTAATCGATTGAAACTCAAAAGTATAAGGAATTAGAAATTTGTTGGCTATCATCTGGTGGTCTCTCTAATTTGGTAATTGGAGAAATAAGTCCAATATTGTACAATCCATATACACTTTCTGCATGTTTGTACCTGACAGTGTCTTGCTGTGTACCATATAATGTTCTTGAAATCATGCTTCTCCTATCTCAACCTCTCTATTAATAGAATTCTTTATTTGATGTTTTTATACTATACTGTGATTTTCAGAACAGGTTACATATTTCAAAAGTATTTATACAGCCAAAAGAAATGTATTCAATTAACTTGGGAGGTGCCTTGTAAGAGAACAACAAAGAGTGAGACTGAATGTTTTGCTTGATGTTTGTAATTATTGTATCAAGTTTGAAGTAGACTTTATAAGTTACTCTTTCTCTGAGATGAATGCTTTTCAAAATCATTACAGCCAATGAACCAGATTCTTAACATCACGTAATGTTTATGCTACCCTCCAAGCTGAACCATTGTTCATTGAGACAGTTGGTGGATGACTTCATGGATAGATCATCTTAATGCACACACCATTTCTTAAATGAATGTAACCTGTTCTTTGTGGGCTGAGAATGAAGACAATCACTCAAGTCAAATAACTTTGACCATAGCAGGACATCTGTATCCAAAAATTGTGCCTACAATTTATTCCTTGGTACAGCAGAACTGCCAACTCTCAGCTTAACTATAATGGAGGTAAAAATCCTTTGGTGATGTGAGGGTCATTGAAGTACAGCCTTATTACATTGAACTCTAAATTGTTCTCATTTTGGGCTTGTACCACAGTAAGAGCCAAGATTTTAAGTTCTACTAAAAACAAAATAAGCAAACAAACAAACAAAAAGACTTTATCTATTTATGTTCATTAAAAAAAAAACTAGTAACGATGTATTATTTTAAAATATACAGTTAATATGTTTTGAGTTATTTAAAATTTATATTGAGAAAAACGTATGTATTGCTGTATTGCTGTAGACAAGCATCTACATAAGACTGTTAAATTGATTGTTGTTTTATATCAAACAACTTTTATCATACTCATTTTTATTGTTATAATATTTTATAAATTTTAAGGAATATGACAAAAAAGATATTGTAGGTATTGAAGGGGGGTCTCTGGGAGGAGTGGGGGTACAAAAGGGAAACACAAATGTGATTTAAATCTATTTACTTAAAATATGTTTTTAAATGTTAACAAATTCAGATAAATTGAAATATGTAACTTTTCTCATCATAACGCAATAAAAGTTAAAAAAAACAAATGCCATTTCTGTTTTATTGATGATTATATGAGATTTTTAATACATAAATGAACAGGTATTGGTGCCTCTTTATTTTTAAAAATTTGAAGAAAAAGAGCCACCTCATATTCATAGAGTGTGTATTTTGTGAGTGTGTGAGCATTTGATTGAAAGTAAGAAAGTTAGTAAGTACATTTTTCGTTCTACCTTTTCCACAGCATAGGAAATGTGTAGGGAGACATTAAGCCCACACCAAATCATGAGGAGATGAGGGTCCCCCCAATCTTCTTCTCTAGGTCACCAACCCCACAGGCTGTGCAGATGGGATTCCTATGTTTATGTTGTGTTGTTCCCACCTCAGTGCTGTCAGCCTTTGGGACAGTGGCTCTCAAAAGCTAAGAGCTCTTGGTTTATCTGCACAGTAAAAGCCACTGGTAGACTACACTAGCCCTCTGGTTTCCCAGCCCAGCCTCTCAAACAGTGGACTGACAGCCTGTGCTGTCTGTTTAGTCAGCCAACTCAGGTTATATTCAGGGAAGGGATGGAGGCGTGGTTTGTTTTGGTTTATCTCCAGGATGTATACGGTGAAGACAAACCAAATACTTTTCACCATTGAACAATCTGTACATTATCTTTGGTAACACTCGAATACTGTAGTCTTGGGGAACACACAGGGGAAACTTGTAGCGAGAATCACATACAAGGCTTGGTGTTTCATAAGCATGCCAGCTGACAGTTGCATGTGGTACTATAGTGTTTACCATAAACAGGTACAGGCTTTATGAATTTTTCATACTGGATTACAGTTGAGTAGATATCAAAAGCAGAGTAGCAAAAATATTTTAGTAGCAGATGAGGCAATTAGATTTAGGGTGAATTTTTCACTGTAGATTTTACTTTAAGGTGTAGCAAGAGAAAGTTTTGTTTTTAAGGCATTTTAAAGCTGTAACAGGCATATGCTTCATTTACTTCCAAAGAGGCAAAAGCAGCTAGACACTTACAGCATGTGCTTCACTCCATGGTATGGATGGATGCCTACACTTTTTCAGTAGCAGTCTTAAATTACTCACAGCCAGGCAGGGGTGGGGTTCTGTAGGATTTAGTGCCTGAATATTTCTTTTGGGAAGAGGTTGGAGTGAATGAACTGGGTACAGAAGGGAAGCAGAAGGAAGCAGGGCAGTGAGTGAGTGTGCATGTGTGGAAATTCATCATAACCCTCAAAGCTCACTCATGACTGCAGCATGCATGGATCTCTTCGCCATGTTTTCTAACCTTCACTAAGGATTCATCAGATCATCTTGCTCAGATGGCTCAGGATTGTATTCCTTTGGCTTACCCCATGCTCCTGGGTTCTATGGTGTTTCTATAATTATGAGTAGTATTGCACTGTAATCTATCATATAGAGCTATATTTATGGAAATTTTTGATCAGTTTTTTAAGAGATGTATCCTGTTTGCAAAGGCACAGTAAAATTGCATCTTCTAGATTATAAGCAATAAAGATAATAATAAACCTTATTTGGCTTGAATTTTAGTTGTCTTGTTTTCTATTCATTCTCTCACTGGAATTCTTATGCAGGGAGGAGAATATATCTTAGAATGAATATTTAAATCACAGAAAGAGAATAAAAAATTAAAGACCTATATAGAAAGGCTTCTGAACTGATTCTAAAAGGAAAACAAGACTTCATCAATTAGCTGGAATAGATATCTGGAGATTGTGGTACTAATTTACTAATGCTGGTACATTTTATTAATGCTGAGATTGTCCCATTATGAGCAGAAAATGAACATTGGCAAGGAGCTTGTAGTAATTTTTTAGGGGGGTAGAAATTGACGAGTACCTAAAAAGCGAACAACTTTAGTTTATAAAAAGTGCTAATTATATTCTCTCCCTGTATAGTAAAAGGGACACCAATTTCTGGAGCTCTTACATTTTATACTGATGCCAATAAATTGGGAAGGGGAGGCTATGAGTCAGGTAGTTGTGAGTCCTTGTAATTCAGTTAAAATATCATAGTTCTATGCAATTCTTATGGTGTTACTAGATCTCCAAGAATATTTTAATGTAGTAACTGACTCTCATTATGCAGAAAGAGTTGTTTTGTGTATAGAAACTGTTGAACTTATTTAGGATGATGCCAAATTGACTTCACTGTTTATTCTACTACAACAAGTGATCAGAAATAAAAATCATCCATTAAATTTAATACATATCAGATTCCATACATGTCTACCAGTCTCTCTAACACAAGGTGATGATGAAATTGATCAGCTATTGATAGGAAGTGTGCTAGGGGCTTCAGAATTTTATTTAAAAAACAAAACAAAACAACAAAACTATCATGTTAACAACAAAGGTATAAAGAACTTCCTATCATTTGGGAACAAGCCAAGGAAATTGCACAGACATTTCATACTTGTTCTATATATAACCAAACTCTGTTACCTACAGAAAGTAAAGGTTTTTTTTTTTGTTTGTTTGTTTTTTATAGTACAATGTATGTATATGTCAACTCTTGTATAGGTATTGTGCTTATGCAACTCATTAAAAAAAATACAAGATCTAGTCTCAGTCCTTTTAGTAACTGCTTTTGCAAACTGTTAGGAATAGTTGAGAAATGCAAGTTAATGGTCCGACAATCAATGTCACAGTAAGGCCAGATCCTAGCCTGAATTATCACCGAAATATACATGCTGGATTTAACAGATAATAAATAACTAGAAATAGGCAATATTTGCAGATATACTATGAATAGATAGTTGGTCTTCAAAAACCTCAGAGACTTACAGAATACAGCATTGAAACATTTTTTTTTTCATTAATTTAAGGTTCTTTTTGACATTGAGACATGTCAGGTCTAGGAAGCTGCCCATTTGACTTGGATTGGAGATGACTTCATTTGTGTCAAGGTAGCTACCAGGCAAAGAAAATACTCATACTTTTTCTTCAGACAGAATGCTGTCTAGAAAGAACCAATGGGTACAGAGACATTGACTACCAAGCTCTGACAAGACAGGGTAAGACAGTCTTTTATAATTTTTTTTTCACAAAAGACCTGTCAGATATTCTAGGCCAGAAGGCTGAAGATGATACTCCAATGTTTTAGAATAGTGTATAGCTATCCAGGCATCAAATTGTGTGTTATTTCTATAATTTTAGAAGTGCTTGACTGTACTTTCTGCATATTCAGATAATATTTTTTTCTTTGTCAAGTCTCAAGACCTGATAGTTATAGTCTTACAATAAGCTTAAGTTGTTTTGTATTTACAAAGACATTCTAGGTCTGAGAAGATGTTTTTAGAATCATAATGCACATTAGGATAGAACGTTGAACTTTCTTCTGAGTTACCAAATATAAACAGAATGGACTTTGTGAATATAAATCTTACCTAAGAATTTTCATAATTGTTTCATAATTGTTTTATAATTGTTTCTGCTTAAATTGTTTATTATTATAAAAGAAAAAGCCTTTTTAATTAGATGAAAAGGGAGATTTTTGAGACTTGGTCTGTTGGTATGCATTTTAATGCTAAATTCTGCATCCAAAGTCTAGTTGCCTATCAGTGAATTCTCACATTTGCCAGCTTTTGTTGTGCAAACATTATTCCTTAATTTAAAGCTCTTGGTTAAATAAAAATGGCTACAACCAGTTACTGGAGGGATTACAGGTAGGCAGTTTTGAGTTACCTGGTTGGGGGCTACAGATGTAGGAGAGAGAAAAAAGACATAAAGAGAGGAGGAAGCTGTCATAAGAAAAGATGGACCATGAACATATGGTCAGGAGAAACAGCAAGTATTTGGGGTACACTAGTGGCTAATGCCTGGAGTTAGAAAAATAGATTAGGGATTATCCCCCAGTAATTGTCAAGGCTGAATAAAATAACCACACTCTGAGTCTCATTCATTAGTAAGCAAGATGTGGATAAGTTTAAATTGGTTCAACGTTATCTCTGGGCTATCTACTCTCCATTTTTCATTACCCAAGCAGTGGCAGGCAGGAGTTTCCCCTCATGGAGTAGACTTTAAGTCAGATCAGACATTGGCTAGCTATTCCACACAAGTTCTGTGTCACTACTACCCTAATGTATTTTGCAGTCCAGACATATTTTAGGAAAGGTTTTGAGTCTGGGTTGGTTTTCATGTTTCTCTCTTAGTATCTAGCAGAGCACTTTCCTGCACCAAATAGACTAGAACTTAGGAGTGAAGGTTTCACGTAGTCACCAGCTCGAATCTCCATGTTCAATTAATTTTGTGGGTGTTGTCCTTGGGAGGAAAGCGCCTCTAACACTTTGCAGAGAGGAATCCTTTGTCTTAGCAACAGTCTGGGTTGTTTGGGGGAAAATCCATGCACCCTTCTTGGCCAACAACTCAATTGGATGCAACCCAGTCCTACTATTGGACCTTGTTTGGTGACAAGAGATTGCCAGCCAAGATTCCATATCTCCCATCATTAATAGACCTCCTCATTAGCATCACCTCCATATGTTTTAGGAATATTTCACTGTACTAGGTTTCTATATAAGTATTCAAATGTCCCTCAACTTCAACAAAATAAATCTTTTTTTCAAGCAACATTAAGGAAAATGACTAGTTTTGTTCAATTGAAATAATAGTCTACAGACAAAACTTGTTTCTTTAATGATTGGGGCATGTGATGGCTAGGGAAAACTTCATTTTGTGCTAGGCAACCACCCTCAATTCCTAATTATAAGATACTGGCCAATCTAACTCTTTGTTACCCTCCCCAGAATTACAAAACTACTATGAGATAATTAACTCCTTGTTCTGGCTTTGTGAGCCCATTTATTGCTGTGAAACAGGAAGTGAAATGGCTCCCCTTGTCTGAGGGGAGTACAAGCAATTTGTCAGCTACACATCCCACACAAATGAGACATTTATTAAGTCCACCTTTAAATACACTTCCTCCAGCCTTCTCAATGTGACTAGCCTTTGATTTGGCTTCAAGACTGTTGAGCTACAAGCACTAATGAATTCACTTCATTATAATTTGAGTCTTAGTCATTTCCCAGTTGATTGGAACTCTGGAAAAAGTAAAAATGTTTCTCTTCGGATGATGAAATTTCAAAATGCTGATGTCATATGAGAAATAGTCCTTTTTCAAATAGTCCTGGCAAATAAATTGTACCAGGCTTCATATACTGAGTAGTAGTATCTGGAGCCGCTTAATGTGTACTGCCGAGACTTTTTCAAAATTAAAAGTTGACAACCCTAATATGTGTATTTTAATATCTCCTTATATGTAGTGGTAAACAGAGGTAGTTCTTAAGTTCAAAAACAGGTTTCCACAACTAAGAGCTGGAGAGAGCTAAGGGGAAGAGGATGGGCTGGTAACAACCCTCACACCAACCTGGACACAGGCAGGCCTGACCTGTGTCTTCTGGTGTCTACACTAGCTTGGGTGAAGCCTGGATTCTTTGCTCCAAGTCCTTTTTTTTTCTTCTTATTTCTCTAGATCTTTCTATCAGCAGACATCTTTCAGTGTTTTATATCTTTAAACTCGATCAGGAGCTCATTTCTTGAACAGTAGAAAAGTCCTGGGGCAGTAATGTTTACCTGTAATCTCATCAGCTGTGGAGGCTGACACAGGACAATTCAATGACTTTAGCCTGGGCTCTGTAGGGATGTCATGTCCCAAAGGAATAGAAATTTGACACGTCTAGAAAGTGTGCTCCTCCAGTGTTCTCTCTCTCTCTCTCTCTCTCTCTCTCTCTCTCTCTCTCTCTCTCTCTCTCTCTCCTCCCTTCACCTCCTCCAATGTGTAGTTCTTGGGACTAAATCCTGGGCCTAGTGCAAACTTGAAAGTGCCACCTCTACCCCACTACATGTACTGTAGTAGGCGACACCCTTTGTCTTTTTTTTTTTTTTTTTTTTTTTTTTTTTTTAAATACAGTCTTTTTAGGTCCCCTGGGAGGCCTTGGACTTTGAATCTTCCTGCTTCACCTTTCTTTGTAGCTGGAATTAGTAGTCTGGGCTGATCTTGAGTTAGTTATGGCAGGAATTGCCAAATGGAAAGAGCAGGCAAGAGTAATAACTCTTAACTAATGTTAGGAATTGTATTCAGACTTGAGGCTGTTTCACAGTATAAAGTAAATGTGCCATGAACACCCCAGTTAGATATGGGGGTGCCTGGGGTGAGGATCCTCAAGGCTAGGTGGGTAAGGATTTGGTGGTGACAAACAGAAACAAAAACAGAGGCAATTTGAGTGTATTTCATAGTTCTCAAAAACGATTTTTTATGCATAAAGAAAGAAATATTACAACTCTGTGAAGATGTGTTCAATGAAGCAGTCAAATAGAACAGATATTATTATAATCATTTGGCACAGTAAAATGCAAAATCATCCAAGTATTGCAACTTCTGAAAAAGTGTGTTCAGAGAAGCCATCAGGTAGAACTGACGCTATTATAATCATTTGACACAGTAAACCACAAAAATCATCCAAGGCTAGGGACAAATATCCAAGAACAAGTTAATAAATCTTTATGATCAGTTATTGTTTAACATCTAGTGCCTGATTTTCTGTAAATCTTCGAAGTATAAATTTAAACTTTTTTTTTTTTTTTTTTTTTTGGTTTTTCAAGACAGGGTTTATCTGTGCAGCCCTGGCTGTCCTGGAACTCACTCTGTAGACCAGGCTAGCCTCGAACTCAGAAATCTACCTGTCTCTGCCTCCCAAGTGCTGAGATTAAAGGCGTGCACCACCACTGCCCACCAAATTTAATTCTTTTTATTTAACTCCTTCTTAAACAATATACCAAAGCCTACTTCCAATGACACACGTGCAGCCACATAAAATTTTATTGCTGGGAAAGTTTTTATTTATCAATACTAGCTTCTGCATGATTTATAAAGTGAAACGTTGGTTTTTTCAGAGATAAGGTCATGGTTAGTGACCCCATCTCAAGGGATGGTTTTTACCCATTATTCTCACTTAAGATCTCAGCCTAGACTACCAAGAACATCTCGTAAATAAGAAAAGGAATAGAAAAGATAAAACAGATAAATTGCCATGAGAACTATGGTTCAATATTTTGTTCCAGCCAAGAGTTCCACAACTGGTTCCAGGAAGCCTCCTTCTTTTTAAGTTTTTGCCTTATTCTGTGGAACTTGTCACACAGATTCTACTGGGGTTTGTGGGCATAAATGGATAGGGAGCTGCAGGAAGGTCATGACTTCTAACCACACAGACAGAAGATAGAGAATGAATCCATAGACTCATGGGTAAATCCACTATACTCAGAGAAATCTTAAACTTTTATTTTCAAACCCTGCCCTGGCTCTACTTTCCGGGGAGAGTAGTTTCTCTCCTGGAGCAGGAGATTCATGTGCAACTCAAAATTAAAGATTAGTAAAGAAGAGAGTGAGTTTCGAGAAATAACCAGACCTCTCCAGCCCTTAAGAGCTGTTTCCTCAGGCTACCCTTCCCTCTGACTCCTGGGCTCAGAACACTCATCAAGAAGCCAGCAGTTCTCCACTACCCCCCTCTTCTTAGTTTCATATTAAACTTACCAAAGCAGAGGCACTGTTTTCTTTTAAATTCCTCGAAACTCTGCAGTCTAATATTGTTCTCGCACCTTCAGACACCAACCAAGTGACCCAGAATCTGTGGAGAGGAGCAAACTCAGGATGAAGTCTATGTCCTGAGAATTTAGTCACTAAGTTTCTAAGAATTTAGTCACTGGCTCTCGTGAGCCATGAGAGAAATGAAAGTTAAGACTTTGTAAGGTAGAACTGAGAAAAAGAAACCACAGAATTATCAACCAACAGGGTGGTACCACATCATTAACTGGGGCTTTACCACCAGAGGGAGTCAGTTGCCTTGGGTCAGCTCTGCCTTCCAGGAGCTTGGGACATTTTTCAGAGCTACAGGAACTTGTTATGTCATTTGTTCGGACTCATGATACAATCAACCAAAAAGTTCCTGACTCTCTGGAAATCTGCCAGTGATGGAAAGAAAGCCTTCCTCATGGTTTCTCCTCCACCTGAGCTCCTGGCTACGATTTGCCTTGGTGGCAGGTGTGGCCTAAAGGGAAGGAAAAACAAGACTAGGGACAGAAAGCTGCAGTGTTCCTCTGAGGTTGGAGCTGGACTCTAATAAGATGAGAACATGAAGAAAGTTCCAGTTCAGGGAAGGTGCCACACAAGCAAGTTTTCCCACCCAGCAGGGACAGGATGGGAGGAGTCCTGTGCAGAGCCAGGCAGAAACACTTCTCCACACTCAGAGCAGACAGAGTAGTGAACTGCAGAGGGCTCTCCAGCTGCCCTGTGGTCTCCTCCAGATTATGTATTCTGTGGCCGAACAGCCCTAGTCCTTTCACAGTGTTGATCTGATCCATCCATTCATTTCCCCCTTCCAGGAGTCCCTCACCAGAGTGTCTAGGAGGTGCCATTTGATGTAGGATTTGTACTAAAGACCAGTAATATGATGCAACATTTCCTGAGTAGAAGGTAGAAATCTGTAGGGTTGTGAATGGGCTTCTCTGGGCCTAGTGTTCACCTAGTATTTTGGAGCCCTGTGATGGAACCTAAGCACTGTACAAAAACAGGTATGCAGACACATACTTGTCATCTGCCTTCCTTACTCTTCTACTGTTGGGATAAATACCATGACTGGGACAAGTTATAAGGAAAGTGTTTGATTTGGGGCTCACAGTTCCAATGGGCTAGAGTTCATGACCACCACAATGGGGAGCATGGAACAGGCAGGGAGACACAGTGTTGGAGCAGGAAGGGAGAAGTTACAACTCGAGACACAAACTTGACACAAACCTGAGGCAGAGAGAGAATGGTGGTGGTGGTCAGAATCTATTGATCCTGAAAGCTTGCACCCATGCTGTACTTTCTCCAATAATGCCACACTCCTAATCTTTCCTGAACAGTGTCCTGCTAACTGGGAACCAAGGCTTCAAAGATATTAGCCCCTGGGGCCATTGTTATTCAAACCAGCACAGAATCCCACTGCTTTGCAGCTGGCTGCATGAGGACCAGGAGCTCAAGGGCCATCCTCAGCCATGGTGACTGATGTCAGGACAGCATGGGAAATACATGAAACTTTCCAAAGAGAAAAGGAAGGGAGAAAGAAAGTTAGAAAGAAAATGAGTTAATTAAAGAGAGAAAGTTGGCTGAGTGAGGGAACAATGGAGAAGCCTGTGCAGTCACCATCACCTGTCTCATCCCCTCTCCTGTTTGCCTCTCTCCTTATTTCCCTACATTCTCAGATCCACTGAAATATGGCATGATGAATGACAGCAGATATGACACTGTAGTTTGAACTTATTTCACATATTTGATGTTCTTTCTTCTTCCTTCTCTTCTTCCTTTGAGACAGGCACTCAAAGTGTACCTCAGCTTGACCCTAACTAAGGTCTAGCTTCCTCAGCCTCCCCAGTGCTGGGATCATGGGCTTTTGCTGTTGTTGTTTAATTTGCTCTTTGACTTTCAGGGATTGAAACCTGGGCCCTGTGGATGCTGGGCTACTGATCCATCACTAGCTATACCCCTAGTCTAAACTACATATTTGCATGAAGTCATGAGCCTTTACTGTGACACAATTGCTGGCAAACAATGTTATGGTGTTCCCATCCTTCCAACATGTTAATAGTTTTGTAAAACACTTTTAGAATTTGTTTTTGAGGCAGGGATTTACTCTATATTCAAGCCTGGGTTAAAACTCACTAAGTGTTCAGGATGGTCTCCTACACTTGGGAATACTCCTTCCTCAAATTTCTGAATGCAGGGATGAGAGGCAAGAGCCACCACGTCTCTGTCTTTTCTACATTTTACTCCAGGGCTTCTGTTTCTTCCTAAGGCCTTCTTGGGAATTAAAACCATAAAATACCCAGACTATGATCTAGCTCTGCATGAACATTCTCTGCAGACAGAATTCCACTCCCAACCCTGCAAAGATCAGACACTGTCCTTCAGGTCTGACATCACCCTCTGACCTCAGTGAGAGGATGAAGATGACCAGGTAAGACAGCACTGGCCACACTGTCAGTGAGTAGTGTCACTGAGTGTGTGGTTCTAACTGTGTGCAATACACATTGACATTCATTCCTAATAGAGGATTCCCATGGAACAATTGAAGCAATATTAAACAAAAGAACCCTGGAGACCTATGAACTTAAATGCTTAATTTTTATTAAATATAAACATAGATTCATATGTTGATAAACGTAAAAACATCCGTGAATTTATACTCCAGGTATTCTCATTCCTTTTTTTGAAAATAGTGTGTAACTTTATTAGTGATAATAACAGTGTCTACACACTTGAATATGAACATGCAGTAAACAGGATGTAGTTCATCTATGACTATGTCTGAAATTCTTTTTTGGATTCACAAAGGTCTTGCAATCAGCTCCAGGATCCCTTACCATAAAGCAGAATTGAGAAAGTGATCAGACCATAAATATTTGCACCAACAAAATCACGAATTCAAAGGAAAAATTCAATATGCTACACTCCACAAAGGAAAACCAAGGCCATTGTCTTCAGGTCAGGAGATAAAAGTGGGTGGTGTTGCCCAGTGGACCAACCCATTTAGCTTCTATTTAACTTCACTCTTTGCTCCATAGCCTATCTTGCAAAGCCCTGGGCTGGGGTCCAGCTAGTCCAACAATGGATGCCTACCAAAGGAAGGTCCAATAACCAAGTAGTTGTTCAGTCTACAAGGCTGGATGTCTCACCTGGTCTTCGTGTATTCCAGAATCCTGAAGAAGTAGGCTCTAATGCCAGTTAAGGAATAGACTTGCCATCTCAGGCAAGCAGGCGAAGAACAAGCTTCTTCCGTGTCCTTACTAGAAGCTGCCAGCGGGTGTGGCCCTGATTAATGGTGGACCTTCCTGCCTCAAAAGATTCAGATTGACAGTGATTCTTCTCACTCAAATTACAGAATTAAGAAAAAAAGTCCCTCACAGGTGTACTCAACTGCTTAGGTTGATAACCAAGAACAGCCGCCACAGTAACTATAACTAAAGACAAATTTGGAAAAAAGAATCCTCAGAACATTTACATTCCGCAGTGTCTTCACATATATCAATGGACAAGGGCCCTGCTGCCCGGCCTATAAAAATTAATTCAATAAATAATTTAAAAAGTAGCATCCGCTGTGGGTAAGACATTGGTGGGCTCTGGCGGTACAAAAATCGCCAGGCCAGCTTGACCAGCCATAGAGTAACAAAGCAAAGGGAGCTTCAGACAACTTCTCGTTGAGACACAACAGGAAGGAAAAAGCTAATTCCTGAGTATGTGAATTAGAAAGATCATTTCATGGGCGCAGAGAGTAAAGGAGCAGTATCCTTGTGATAACCTGACATTGCAGTGGTTAACATAAAGTATTACATGGAAAAACCCAAAAGAGAAACAATACAAAACAAACAAACAAACAAAGCAAGCCTCGAAGAGGGATTCTAAAGCCTGATAGAGAACCACAACAGACTTCTACCGAATCCACAGCAACGTGGAACGTTCATGTTTTGTAAATGAGTAAGAGGGACACCACCCTAAGTACCTGCAACCACTTGTGCCCACACATTAAGTAAAGGGACAGATATTTTCAGTTGTAGACAGCTGTTGTGATCATAAAAAGAGAAAGAGCTATAAGAATATGTTCTGGTGAGATGTTGGGGAAGGGGGTGCCTCGGTGGGCCCGTGCTGAGGCATCCCTCCCCTGTGAGGGACCAGACACACACAGGTACAGTATAGAATAGAGTTTATTTAGGGCATGGAGAGGGGAGTTAAGAGGGTAGCAGAGGCAGAGAAAGACAGAGAGAACAAGAGAATAGAGAAGGAGAGGATGGCCATGACCACGTTGTGGGGGGGTAGAGAAGGGAATGCTGAGAGCGGGGGAGCAAAAGGGCAAGAGGTAAGGGAGAGAAGCAGGAGTAAGAGAGAGAGCAGGGGGCAAGCAGCCCCTTTTATAGGGCCAGGTAACCATGGAGGAGCATAACTGGCTACTGCCTGGTATGTGTGGAGGTGGAGTTTATACAGAATGCAAGCAGAGAATTAGCTGTGTCCTGAAGTCCTCTAATCGCCAAGATAAGGAAACTACCTGACTTTAGGTTGACAAAAACAAAAACAAAAACAAAAAACAAACAAACAAACAAACATACCTGGACACAACAGTCTAGAACACAGAAGTGAGGCCCAGAGACCCACCTCAATCATCCTAGTCTCAAAAGAACACTAAGAAACTATGTAGGGTGTGGCTAACTGTAAACCAGATACCCACTGGGAAACCCAAAACCATGAAGGCTTAAAACTTCTGAAGTTTACCTTTTCCAAAACCCTTAAAGTCACTTTGGAATAGGAACTAGCAACTAATGCAAAACAAAATGTAAAACAAAGCTCTGACCACAACACCCAGAGGAAGCTCCACTCCCAGGTGCTCTAACATGCCCAGGATCAGAGGGGAGGAGGACATAACATCTGTCCCAACACCAGAAGTAACTGGGACCAGTGAGACCAGGCACACAGAAACTCTGCCAGCCCAGTGGCTCAGGTTGCTTCTGGTCTGTCTGAGCTGGTGCCTTGAGCAACCTTGGGCTCAGGCTCCACAGCCAGTCCCTCAACACCCAGAGGAAGCTCCACTCCTAGGTGCTCTAACAAGTCCAGGGTCACAGAATCCCAGAATCACAGGATGATAGACACAGCTTGACTCTGAGGAGTTCTGACACAATCAGGATCACAGGAAGGACAGGCTCCAGTCAGATTTAGCAAGGGCAGGTAGCACTAGAGATAACCAGACGATGTGGGGCAAGTGTAAGAATATAAGCAAGATAAACCAAGGTTATTGGTATCATCAGAACCCAATACTCTTACCATTGCAAGTCCTGGACACACTATTACACTGGAAAAGCAAGATTCAGATATAAAGTCACTTCTCATGATGTTGATACAGGACTTTAAGAAAGACATAAATAGCACCCTCAAAGAAATATAGGAGAACACAGGTAAACAGCTAGAAACCTTCCAAGAGGAAACATAAAAATCCTTTAAAGAACTACAGGAAAACACAATCAAATAGGTGAAGGAAATGAGCAAAACCATCCAGAATCTAAAAATAGAAATAGAAACAATAAAGAAATCAGAAAGAGAGACAACCCTGGAGATAGAAAACCTAGGAAAGAAATCAGGAGTCATAGATGCAAACATCACCAACAGAATACAACAGATAGAAGAGAGAATCTCAGGGGTAGAAGACACCACAGAAAACATTGACACAACAGTCAAAGAAAATGCAAAAAGCAAAAAGGTCCTAACCCAAAACATCCAGGAAATCCAGGACTCAGTGAGAAGACCAAACCTAAGGGTAATAGGTATAGAAGAGAGTGAAGACTCCCAATATAATGGGCCAGTAAATATCTTCAACAAAATTATAGAAGAAAACTTCCCTAACCTAAAGAAAGAGATGCCCATGAACATACAAGAAGCCTA